>JBBPBX010060676.1:3787-16195 GCA_038048925.1 Garcialebias charrua
TGGGCTCAATTAAATGAGCCGCACAGTGATGAAAAAGTCAGATGTAAGTCACATGAGCGTTCAGACTGCAGTCGCTTTGAAAACATCAGATATATATGCGATTTAAAACCACATACTGAAACGGCCTGGGTCGGATTTGAAAACATCGGATTTGTCGCGTTCAGACTCTCATAAAAAATCTGATATGGGGCAAAAAAATCGGATTTGGGTCAGGTTTGCCTGCAGTGTGAACGTAGCCAAAGATGGGAATGATAATGTTCTAACAACTGAGGAGAGTGTGAAGGGAAGATGGAAGGAGTAGTTTGAGGAGCTAATGAATGAAGAGAAAGAGTAGAGGTCATAGGAACTTTGGACCAGGAAGTGGAAAAGATTAGTGAGGGTGAAGTCCGGAAAGCTCTGAAAAGAATGAAGAAGGGGAAGGCAGTAGAACCCGATGAAATGCCATTAGAGGTCTGGAAATGTCTTGGAGAGATGGCAGTGAGGTTTTTGACTCAAATATTCAATGGCATATTTGAGGGTGAGAAAAATACCTGAAGAATGGAGGAGAAGTGTGCTGGTGCCCATTTTTAAGAACAAGGGTGATGTACAGAGTTGTAGTAAATAGAGGGGAATTAAGTTGATGAGCACACGCGTAGCGAGGGGGGGTTCGGGGAGTTCGAACGAACCGCCCACTTTGCCCATGAAGTCCCGCATACAACTCCTGCACAACACAAGTTCTGTGTAAAGAGAGGTGGAAAGAGAAGGTATGGAGACGACGCTAATATCAAACCAGTTAACATGCCTTGGTGGTTCACTGGAAACGCGTTGGGGTTGCCACTCCAAACTTTATCTTGACGTGGGTTCGATTCTCACTTGGTTGAAATTATTTAACGTTTGTCTTTTATTGGATTTAAAAAAAAGGAGTTTGTGTTATGCTTGTGGTTAACACAAACTCTTTTTTTTATCCAATAAAAGACAAACGTAAAATAATTTCAACCAAGTGAGAATCGAACCCACGTCAAGATAAAGTTTGGAGTGGCAACCCCGACGCGTTTCCAGTGAACCACCGAAGCGTGTTGCTTTTTTCAGGTCCACTTTTTATTTAAACGAACCGCCCCTCATAGAATCCTGGCTACGCCCATGGATGAGCCACACGTTGAAGATCTGGGAGAGAGTTGTGGAAAAAAGACGTAGACAAGAGGTGATTATTTGTGAGCAGCAGTATGGTTTCATGTCAAGAAAGAGCACCACAGACAACAACTTTGCTTTGAGAATTGTTTTTATACACTTATCAGTTCAGCAGTGCTCACAGACTCTGAGGCAACCTTGGAGTGCCAGCTCCATGATGTAGCCTCCCAGCTCCTCATCCAGGTGTCTCTGCTAACCCAAACATATGGTTCATGGGCAGTCGTTAACCTTCTCAGCCATAATACCATACTTTTCTCTGTATAAGTCGCATCTTTTGCATAAATTTGCATGCCCTGCAACTTGTACAGTGATGCAACTTATTTATGTGTCCCCCCATATATTTATTAGCCAATTTATGGTTGAGATCTGACGATTTCATTCATTCTGACATGGAAAACAATGAACACTACCATTTTCAGCCACTAGAGGGCGCTTGAGTAATATGGCAAGCCAAGTCAAGTCAACTTTATTGTCAGAACTGCAATATGTACAGGACATACACAGGATTGAAATTGCGTTTCTCTCAGTCCCTCGGTGCAACAGTAACCATTTAAACACTAAAACACTGAAACATTTAATAAACATAAGCATAAAATAGTAAAAGTGTAACACTGTCCTGAGTTTTTGCATAGTAGTATAAAAGTATGAAAATTTACACCAACACTGAAACACCAAACACCCAATGAACATAAGCATAAAATGAAATAATAAAAGTGTAATACTGTCCTGAGTTTTTGCATAGTAGTATAAAAAAAAGTATAAAAAGTATATCTATAAAATAAACTGAAGGTTCTAGCATTGACATTTGCAAAGAGTGGCAAAGCAGCATATGAGTTAATGTACACAGTATATGTATGAGGTAGTTGATGTTGGTATAGAGGCAAAAGTGGCATATGCAGTAAGGCACATAAGGCAGAGAATACTGTCTATGTATCAGCAGTAGTGTAGATATAAAAGTAGTGTAAATGTAAACAGTATTAATAAATGTAAACAGTGAATGTAAACAGTAGTATGTAAACAGTGAATGTAAACAGTAGTATGACTATAGGCAGTGATGTAATACAAACATTAGTGCAAATATGAGAAGTAGTGCAAACTGAATGAGCACATGACCGAGAGTTTAGTGAATAACCCGTTTGATGACACAGAGTCAGTGTTAAAAACTTTGTGTTGTGTGGTAATGTGTGAGAAACACATTAATAGAGTCAGAGAGTCTTTATTGTCATTTGCACCGCATGTGGTACATGTGATGAAAACGAGATTATGTACACGGGGTCCCAGTTACATCCAACAACAAATGCAAGAGAAAAACAGTAATAACATCTAGAATTAACTAAGAAAAACATCAACTAGTAATACACTAAGCCTAATATAGTGGGAATAAACAGCAGCACGAACATGAGTTTGTATGAGCAGATGGTCACAGATGAACACAGATAAACACAGCAACAAGAAAACAGATCAGCATCAGCATGATGTGATATTTTGCAGTGTTTATTTTTTATTTTATTTTTATTTATTCATGAGTCTAACAGCCTCAGGGTAGAAGCTGTTCCTCAGTCTAGTGGTTCTACACTTGATGCTCCTCAACCTCCGTCCTGAGGGGAGTGGGGCAAAGAGTGAGTGTGCTGGATGAGTGAGGTCTTTCATGATGCAGGTGGCTCTTTTCCTGCATCTGGAGGTGTAAATGTCTGTGATGGTGGGGAGACTGACTCCAACAGACTTCTGTGCAGCCTTCACCACTCTCTGTAGAGCTTTCCTCTCTTCAACTGTGCAGCCTCCATGCCACACGTTGATGCTGGAGCACAGGACGCTCTCCACTGCACACCTGTAGAAGGAGGTGAGGACTGGGCTGCTCAGACCAGCACGTCTCAGCCGTCTGAGGAAGTAGAGTCTCTGATGACCTTTCTTGATCAGGCTGGTGGTGTTGTTGCTCCAGCTGAGGTTATCATTCATGTGTACACCCAAGTATTTGTAGCTGGAGACCACTTCCACTGCAGACCCACCTATTTTCAGTGGGGCATGGGTGTGTTTGTTCCTTCTGAAGTCCACAATCATCTCCTTTGTCTTCTTCACATTCATGTGAAGATTATTCTCTTTGCACCAGCTCTCCAGGTGTTCCACCTCCTGTCTGTAGCTGGACTCATCATTGTTTGTGATGCATCCCACCACCGCTGTATCATCTGCAAACTTAACAATATGACAGCCTGGAAGTGTGGCTGTACAATCATATGTGAGCAGAGTGAACAGAAGGGGGCTCAGCACACATCCCTGAGGAGAGCCAGTGTCTATTAATGGGACACTTTGCTTGCCATGTTAGTCAAGCGTCCTTTTGAGCAAACAAATAATTGTCTTTAGGTGGTTATCTTGTTAAATTTTGAAGAAATGCACAGTGAGCCCTCCCTCTGCACCCCCCCCCCCACCACAGTTGCAAGTCGATTTTAGAAATGCAGCTGATTTGACTGTCCAAGTGCATTTATTAAGGAAAAGTTGGACTGAGACGCACCTTTTGATATCATTTCGAGCAAACTAATAATTGTTTTTAAATGTTAGTTTTGTTAAAGTCCTCCCGTGCACGCACTCGCAGCCTCCATTTGGCAGCCAATCGATCTTTGGCACAATACCAACCCACGTGTCCAGGAAAATGGGGAATGTGGTAAAGAGGTGAAGAAGAGAGTCCAGGCAGGCTGGAGTGGATGGAGAAAAGTTTCAGGAGTGATTTGTGACAAAAAGAGCGTCAGCAAAGGTCAAAGGAAAAGTTTACAAGACAGTGGTGAGACCAGCTATGTTGTATGGTCTGGAGACAGAGACATGGACAAAAAGACAGGAGAAAGAACTGGAAGTGGCAGAAATGAAGATGCTGAGGTTCTCCTTAGGAGTGACAAGGATGGATAAGATCAGGAATGAGATCATCAGAGGTACAGCACAGGTTGAACAACTGGGAGATAAAGTAAGGGAGGCCAGACTGAGATGGTTTGGACATGTTTTAAATTGAAATTTTAGCTCACTGTGTGTTAGTTTTGTGGTTCTGTTTTTATGCTTTCTTTTATCTTGTTTGTAGCTAGTGTCCAGCGCTTTGTTTCAGCTGTGGCTGTGTTAAAGCACTTTTATAAATAAAGCTGATGATGATGATGATGATGTCTAGAGGCGAGACAGTGGGTATATTGGTGGAAGGATGTTAAAAATGCAGCTGCCAGGAAAAAGACAAAGAGGAGATGTATGGATGCAGTTAGAGAAGACATGGAGGTAGTTGGAGTGAGGACAGAGAGAAATGGAGGACGACTCGCTGTGGAGACCCCTGAAGAGCGAACTGCCGAAAGAAGAAGAAAAAACTAATAGTGATTTAATAAAATTGTTAAGGTGGGTGTGTGTGCATGTGTGAGACAGGTGAACTGGACTACAGCAGCGTCCTCCTTGGGATGTTGGTGATGCAGGACGTTCAGCTCGGCCTCTTCATCGCCATCATGCCGACTCTGGTCCAGACCCAGAGCGGAGACTTGGACAGGTCCGTCAGTGTGTTTCTTCCCCTCCTTTCAAACAAACATGCAGTCGTGTAAGTCTTTTGTTCCCTCTGTGCGCCTCAGCTTTCTGTTTGGAGGCCTGCGGGTGCTGAAACTCCTGGCCCAGGTTCTGATGTCCCTGGCCGTTGTGCTGCTGCTGTGCATGTTGCTCAGGTCGTTCCTGATTGGTCCGTACTACAAGAAGCTTCACGCTGAGAGCAAAGGCAACAAAGAGATCCTTGTGCTGGGAACGACGGCGTTTGTCTTTTTCATGCTCATGGTATTTTAGCTTTTATCTAATATGTTTGCTGCTTTTAGTTGTTAGCTATCGTTTGTCAGTTATAACTCGCAATTTGCTACTTTTCGTTTTTCTATAGCATTTTGTTTCTTTTAGTTTTTAACTAGCTTTTTGCCACTTTTAAAGTGTGTATGACATGATTTTTTGAACTATGCATATAATTACTCAATATACGTATATATGTTGTATCATTCAACTATGTTCGTTTTTGCAAACAAAAGGATAAATCAATTTAATTTTGATTTTAAAGTGATTTTTAAACTTCGCTCCGTGTTTATTCACGGGAAATCCGATTACACGCGAATGCACCATCTGTGACGTAGTACAAGGCAGAGCGCTGGGCTTGTCATGCTGCGCCTGTCTGCAGCTCGCCTGTTTTTTTTTATCTTGAAAAATGCTGTTACTTTGTGTCGCATTTGGGTGTTCTAATATCATCAGTGAACAAGTGAGCCTTTTCACTTTCCCAAAAGATGAAATACTTCGTCAATAATGGACAAATTAAAGCTGCACCACCCTCGCGCCACCTGAAGGTATGTCTCATATGGCTGCAGACCTAAATTAGATCCTGTTGTTTCTTGTTCCATCACCCGAACTATTTTCTGTTTCCCAAACTGAAGACAAATAGCTCAAATCTTCACTTAGATGGCTAAATTCGTCGGGTTTTAAATTGAACGCCATTAATATGCAGAGCCCTCTGCCCAATACTACGTCACAGATGTTGCATTCACGTGTAATCGGATTTCCCGTGAATAAACATGGCACAAATTTTGAAAATCACTTTTAAATCAAAATTAAATTGATTTATCATTTTGTTTGCAAAAACGAACATAGTTGAATGATTCAACATATATATAATATATAGTGAGTAATTTTATGCATAGTTCAAACATCATGTCAGTGACACTTTAAGCTTTTATGACAATTTGCTTTTTTCACTCTTTGCTAGTGTTTTAGCTTTAAACTTGTGTTTTGCTACTTTTTGATTTTAGCTAGCATTTTAGTCCTTTTACCCAGCATTTATCTTTTAATAAGCTTTTAGTTACTTTTATCTTTTATCTAATTGTTCACTGCTTTTATCGTTTGTCAGTTATAACTAGCAATTTTCTACTTTTCGTTTTTCTATAGCATTTTGTTTCTTTTAGTTTTTAGCAAACTTTTGGCTACTGATTTCACTAATGAAAAGTGTGTTATAAATTGAATTCATTATTATTATTATTATTACTATTAAGCTTTTATGACGATATTTGGCTTTTTTCACCCTTTGCTAGTGTTTTAGCTTTAAAGCTGCACTGACATCTTGTAACTATGCATCATATTGCACTACATATATATGTTTTATCATTCAACTATGTTCGTTTTTGCAAACAAACTTATAAATATATTTAATTTTGATTTAAAATTGATTTTAAACTTTGCGCCGTGTTTATTCATGGGAAATCCGATTTCACGCGAACGCAGCATATGTGACGTAAGGAGACATAGAGGGCTCCGGTTTTGCATTTACTTACAGTATAAGGACGGACAATTTAAAACCCGACAAATTTATCAATCTAAGTGAATATTTGAGCTACATGTCTTCAGTTTGGGAAGCAGAAAGTTAGATGAACAAGAAACAGCAGGTTCTAATTTAGGTCTGCACCCGTATTTATTTGATTTTTACCTTATCAGGAAGCGAGGAGGCTCCGAGGGGGGTGGCAGCTTTATTTATTCCATTCCCAGACGAAGTATTTCTTCTTTTGGGAAAGTGAAAAGGCTCACTTGTTCACTGGTGATATTAGAACACCCAAAGGCGACACAACGTAACAGCATTTGTCAAGTAAAAAAAAAAAAAGGCGAGCTGCTGACAGACGCAGACTGCTTCTACGTCTCCTTACGTCACATATGCTGCGTTTGCGTGAAATCGGATTTCCCATGAATAAACACGGCGCAAAGTTTAAAATAAAAATTAAATGTATTTATAAGTTTGTTTGCAAAAACGAACATAGTTGAATGATAAAACATATATATGTAGTGTAATATGATGCATAGTTACAAGATGATGTCAGTTCAGCTTTAAACTTGTGTTTTGCTACTTTTCGATTTTAGCTAGCATTTTAGTCCTTTTACCCAGCATTTATCTTTTAATAAGCTTTTAGTTACTTTTAGCTTTTCAGTAACATTTTTCTTTTTTTTTTTCTTTTTTTTTGCCAGTGTTTTGTTCTTTAGATTTTAGCTAGCGTTTTGCTACTTTTAGCTTTAGCATTTTACTTTTAGCTAGTGGCTTGTACTTTAGCTTGTAGCTGGTGTTTTTCTTCTCCTAGAGTTGATACCTCAGTTTTTCTTTTATCTTTCAGCAGCTGTCATTTCTTTAGTTACCTCTCATTTTTATTTTCAGATGAAGACTTCCTCTATTTTTTTTATTTCTGTCTGATGTTGTGTTTTTGAGCGTGTGATGAAGACCGTTGTGTGTGTTTTTGCAGATAACAGAGTTTCTGGATGTTTCGATGGAGCTGGGATGTTTCGTGGCTGGAGCTTTGCTCTCCTCTCAGGGTCACATGGTCACCGCTGAGGTCACAGGGGTCATCGAGCCCATCAGGGATTTCCTCGCCATCATCTTCTTTGCTTCTATTGGTCAGACAGAACATGAGACCATTAGCCAGATGGTTTTCTTGTTTAACAGTGAGACTGTACTGAATTATAGTATGTGTGTGTATGTGTGTGTGATGCTGCAGGGCTCCACGTGTTCCCTACTTTTGTGCTCTACGAACTCACCATCCTGATGGTGCTGACGCTCACACTCGTCATCATGAAGGTTCCGTTTCTTCTTGATTTTTTTTTTAAATTTCTTTTATCATCTCAGTTTCATCATCTTCTGACTCCTCGTGTCCCTTCCAGTTCGTCATGGCCGTGCTGGTGCTGTCCACCATTTTGCCTCCGGGTTCCCGACACATACGGTGGATCGTCTCAGCTGGTCTGGCTCAGGTCAGCGAGTTCTCCTTTGTCCTGAGCAGCCGGGCCCGTCGGGCCGGCATCATCTCCAGAGAGGTCAGTACCGGTAATTCATTTTGAGTTTACTTTTATCTTTGCTGGAATCAGTTTAGTTGCCGTTAAATCTTTTCTCTTGTCCTAAGAACTTAAATTTGTAAACAGACTTTTTTTTTAAATCCAACCAGAAGTCAAAACCCATAGTTTAATTTTTTTTTTGACTATCTGCCTTTTTTTCATTCAAATTAAAAATACAATAGAAACACACAACTTTAATGTTTTACTATAAACAACTCAATGAATTTAGTCTTAAAACAGTTTCTGGCTGTCTGAGTCTGTTTCAGGTGATTTGACTGTTAGCTTTGACACCTCAGTTCACATTTGGTGGTAAATTATGTATCCTAAAACATTTTTTGCGATCAAATGTTAATTATCCATGCTGTATGCGGATGCACACGCAGCCACGTCATTTAATGGGCTGTCAGGCTCTGTTTATACATTAACAATGTTTGCAAACATTGGAGATTTACTTATGCTAATTGCAGAAAAATATGGAACACCAAAATTCTCAAAATTAAATAAGTAAATAAAGCATTATGAAATAAGGTTATTATTGTGTTTTTTTTTTTCATAAATGTGTTTTTCACGATGGCTTATTTATTTCATAATGCCACTTTTCAGCAGAATGACTTCAGCTGCCAATCAACGTCAGTGGGTTGGACCTTTACGCCCACTAGCTGATCTTTCACATCCATTAGTTTCCTGAATACCTGCTATATATAAATAAATAAAAAAATAAATAAAATAATAATAAAAAAATAATAATAATAAAAAAAAAATAAAAAAAAAATATATATATATAGTATATTATGAGATCACATTGAGTTTAGATTTGTGAAAAGTTGGAGTGTTGTCACTGTGCTAGAGTAAATGTCATGAATAAATTTGACATTAAACATAATCCAAGTTGAAGTGTTTCATCATTTTATCATATGGGAAGCACGGTGGCACAACTGGTAGAGCTGCTGCCTCTCAGCAAGCAGGTCCCCGGTTCAAATCCCGGTCCGGGGGCCTTTCTGGGTGGAGTTAGCATGTTCTCTCCGTGCATGGGTGGGTTTTCTCCGGGTGCTCCGGTTTCCTCCCACAGTCCAAAAACATGCATGTTAGACTGATTGGTAACTCTAAATTGACCCTGGGTGAAACAGGTCCCTCTTGTAAATGAGTCCCCGTGGCTCAACGAGGCTAGCCTGTATAAATAAAGGTTGAATGAATGAATGAATTTTCAGCCTCTTTTTGGCATCTGCATTTGGCAGCAGGCCATATCGACAAAGACCATGTAGAATAGTGTAGTATTTTATTTCCACAGCAGAGAAAGCTATGTAGTCTCTGCAAGCAGGTGTAGGACAAAAAAAAAGGTATTGATATCGGTTATCAGCCAAATAAGTTTTAACATATCGGCATACCGGGTATTGGCCAAAGATCCAATATCGTGCATCCCTACTGAAAACCTTTTTGTTATGTGGATAAACCGTAAAGAGGCGTGAAAAGGCAGGAAGCTTAAAGTAACAATTATAAGTTTAAAACTGAATTTTATCTTTTTCTTCTTCTTCTTCTTTGTCCGGCTCTGCTCAGGTGTACCTGCTGGTCCTCAGCGTCACCACTCTCAGTTTGCTACTGGCTCCGCTGCTGTGGAGAGTTACGACACATAGATGGGTCCCACGCACCGAACGCAAAACTGTCACATGACCTCACAGAAACTTTAGGCCCTAAACATTTAAACGAGTTTCATAAAGCTGGTTGCAAAAAAAATCAAGCCTTTCTTCCATCATGCTGGACCAAATCTCTGTCATTTACATCTACAAAAACTGTCACCGAGGTTTACTCAGTGTGTCGTTTGTTATATTTTCTCTTACAAGGATGAAATCTTCTAAAGTTACATAAACTTTTGGTTAAAAAAAAAGAAGCTCAATCAGAATGTTTTAGATCACTGAGTTTAGAGAATTATAGCACATTCATTAATATAGAACTAGATTTAAAGTCTGTGACTGTTGGAGTCACAAAATTGCGGTAAAAATGCGTAAATTTTCACTTGGGATAGGCACTTGTGAAAAATTTGTGTACGTAACTGAATATATTGCAGCATTCCTACAAAAAAACTGTTGTTTGAATTTAGTTGCAAAGCGATTGCAATTTACTCTTTAGTCTCAAAGTTGTCTCAAATTTCTCCCACTTCTGAAACTAAATTGAGACAGGTTCTAGACATCAGGGACGACTCTGTGACTGTTTAAAATATGATTCATTTGAAATACTGCGATGTGAGAGCAAGGCACTGCAAATAGCCAATTCGCTTGAACAGGAGACTTTTTTATTTTTTATTTTTTTTGAATCGCAGAGCCCAGTGAGCTGCTGGCGTTCAGAAGCAGAATCTGAGGTCTGGTTGTGACAATTTAGGATATTTTTTAACTTGTTTGATTACTGCCCACTCACGCGTTTATCTAAATACGTTACAAATAGAATAACACTTTTGCCAGAAGTGGGTCTCTAAATCTGTTCTCGTTTAACTTTTTATCTTCTTCTTTTTCATAAAAACTGAAGAGTTTCTGGGATTCTCTTCACAGTTACAATTTATGAGAAACACGAATGATAACAGCGCCAATCAACTGGCACTTTGACTGCATATTAAAAATACACATCGAAATAAAACAGGGTCATTATTATTTATTCATCATGACTTTATTTTCAACTCAAAGTTTACCTTTTCTTTCAGACTTCTAAGCTCCATGTGTTGATTACTAATGTGTATGCGATACAAATAAAAATTTCTGTTTTGCTTTCTTTCTTGAGGGGAACTTTAAGTTTTACTGCATACCGGTACTGTACTCTGAAGGTAAAAGCCCTCTGGCCACTGTGTATAAACAGCAGTACTTTTAGTTTAATCTGGTCGTGTACTACTTGAAATTTGGTGGGGGGTTTCCAGGAAACTGGCTTTTTGGATTGTACAAAACAGCGGTACGTTAGTCTGCACTGAAAAGACAAATGAAGATGATAAAGATACACTACTAGAAGCCGAACTGCGTCACATTCACTGACGTTTCTGCTACTGAATATCAAACAATTCTCTGCACTTAAAGAAAAACTTAATGAAGTTTTACGTTGCACATTTTTCTGTGACGTAAACGTCCTTAATGTGCCATTTAAATGTGTTTAACATGACCAAATGTTGTATATGTTTGAATTTTCAAATAAATGCTTTATTATATTGATTAAGAGGTTTTTGAGTTTATTATCATTATTATTATTGTTCATGCTGAAGTTTTTCTTACATTTTTTATTCACAGTAGTCCTTCGTTTATTGTGGAGGATCCATGCAATGAAGACCCGCGATAAGTGGAAAAACCGCGAAGTAGGACTAGTAGTACAAGTAGTAAGCAGTACGGTAGTTTATTTTATTATTTACACACACACACACAGACATATTATACAAACCAGATTCCAAAAAAGTTGGGACACTAAACAAATTGTCAATAAAAACTGAATGCAATGATGTGGAGGTGCCAACATCTAATATTTTATTCAGAATAGAACACAAATCACAGATCAAAAGTTTAAACTGAGAGAATGTATCATTTTAAGGGAAAAATATGTTGTTTCAAAATTTCATGGCGTCAACAAATCCCAAAAAAGTTGGGACAAGTCCATTTTTACCACTGTGTGGCATCCCCCCTTCTTCTTACAACACTCAACAGACGTCTGGGGACAGAGGAGACCAGTTTCTCAAGTTTAGAAATAGGAATGCTCTCCCATTCATGTCTAATACAGGCCTCTAACTGTTCAATCGTCTTGGGCCTTCTTTGTCGCACCTTCCTCTTTATGATGCACCAAATGTTCTCTATAGGTGAAAGATCTGGACTGCAGGCTGGACATTTCAGTACCGGATCCTTCTCCTACGTAGCCATGATGTTGTGATTGCTGCAGAATGTGGTCTGGCATTATCTTGTTGAAAAATGCAGGGTCTTCCCTGAAAGAGATGACGTCTAGATGGAGCATATGTTGTTCTAGAACCTGAACATAGTTCTCTGCATTAATGGTGCCTTTCCAGACATGCAAGCTGCCCATGCCACAAGCGCTCATGCAACCCCATACCATCAGTGATGCAGGCTTCTGAACGGAGCGTTGATAACAACTTGGGCTATCCTTGTCCTCTCTGGTCCGGATGACATGGCGTCCCAGTGTTCCATAAAGAACTTCAAATCGTGACTCATCTGACCACAGAACAGTCTTCCATTTTGCCACACTCCATTTTAAATGACCCCTGGCCCAGTGCAAACGTCTGAGCTTGTGGAGCTTGCTTAGAAATGGCTTCCTCTTTGCACTGTAGAGTTTCAGCTGGCAACGGCGGATGGCACGGTGGATTGTGTTCACTGACAATGCTTTCTGGAAGTATTCCTGAGCCCATTCTGTTATTTCCTTGACAGTGGC
>JBBPBX010060677.1:0-21365 GCA_038048925.1 Garcialebias charrua
ACAGAAATTGGGGAAAGCCTGGTTAAGGTGTTCCCAGCTGTTCCTTGTTATGCAGACATTGCGAGCACAACCCAGAAACCTGATGAAACTCCACAGGACTACGTGAACCGTCTCCTGCCCATCTTCAAAACCCATTCAGGCATCCTTGAGCCTGACAACAACTGGAGACACGACACAGCCCCCTCACCATTTGAAGCCATCTTCTGCCAGGCGGTCCTGAGTGGTTTTCTCCCACAAATAAAGAAATCAATCAAAACCACCTACATCGGCTGGAAGAAGAGACCACGCCTGACTGAGCTCCTGAATCATGCTGAGCACGCGTGGGACCTGCATGTGACAGAGGTCACCACCACTCAGAAGAAAAAACAAAAGCAGCATGATGAAGCTCAACTGACTCTGCTCCAAGCAGCCACTCAGCTGACCCTGAACCAGGCTCAAGCTGCAAATCATCCTCCGACAGCTGCGAACTACCCTCCAGCAGTTCAAAGGACTGATTTTGCTCCACCTAGACCACAGCCATGCTACAACTGTGGGAGCCTGGAACACTGGGTCCGCAGCTGTCCACATCGACAAGGACCAAGAGGCCGAAACCAAGGTCGCAACAGGTACAGCAACCGGGGCAGAGGGCAGTTCAGGCCCTATCCAAACCAAGGGCCCAACGGCAACCAAAACTTCAACTCCAGACAAAACCAACATCAAGGCCCGCCCCAAGGCAGAAACGAAGCTGGACTCAGGGGTGAACAAAGCCAGAGGGGTTACTCAACCTGACTAGCCAAAGATGGTGGGAGCCAGGGATTTCAGACCGCAAGTGCCAGCACACACACACCTGTTTCTGAAACAAATGACACACACACACATACATACACAGGAGAAGTTATTCCTACTTACTTCAAATACACTCAAGCTGCTTATCTGAAACTACCAATGATAACTGCAGTGGTTGAAAACATTTCATTAGAATTTCTTGTAGATTCAGGAGCAACACAGTCATTGATCATGCGTAAATGTCTTCCTAATGCTCCACTTTCTAACAAAATTGTCCATTCCATAGGTGCATCTGGCGAGACAGTTCCTGAAGCGGTCACAGTTCCACTCAAGATCATTGATCCTTTTGATCATGAAACACATGAACATCAGTTTTTGCTTTCTGACTCTTGCCCAATAAATTTATTAGCAAGAGATTTGATTCTGAAATTTAGACTGGCAATAAACTGTGCACCTGATGGTTTAACTGTGTCTAAACAATTAGAGTCTGATACTCTGGTCTCTCTCACACCTGAATTATTGTTCATTTTTCAGTGGTTGTTAATTGATCCACATCAGAGAGACACTCTGCTTTCAATGGCCAGAGAAAGGCTGCCACCTAGTGTCTGTTTTATGACTGAACCACATCTACACTGCACTGCTCATGTCGTTTCAGATCCAGCTGACCCATTAGGGGACTCATTTCTGCAAACACAGACAACACAACTTGTCACCACATCCATCTGTTGGACACAAGACTCATGTTTTGTGCTGATAGATTTGAACAACAAAACAACACCTCAGACAAGCTACTTCACAGTACCTGACTCATTTCCTCACATCTCACTAGCAAAGCCACCTGACTCCCAATGGCGTTCCCTAGGTCCTCTAGCACTTAGAGCACACACCACACATGACTGATTTACAATCAGGTGACTTCCGGTTCCGGTTCTGTGAGGTGCGGAGGTGTTATGAGCTGCTGCTGAGGAAAAACTTCAAGCCTGTGCGTGAGTATGATTATAAATCATTGGTAAGTCCATATTTATTTAAATAAAACTAGATAATTAAATGTAAGGTCATTAAAAAATATATACTAACATTTAATAACGATTTATTTGCTTCACTGAACAAAACTGGACGGGGAGACTTTGGAGAGCCTTGAATTGTTTGTAGACGATTATTTTGAAAAGCTAGTCATGAGCAAACTCAGCACATCCGGCGCTGCTAGCGAATTAGCCCCGTTAGCTAAACGACACCGAGAGGGTAGCTCAGATAGTTCTTCGGAAGCGTCCGCGGATAATTCGGGCTTCACGGCTATACTTGAGTCAATCGACAAGAAGTTATCTAGCTTGGACGCTCGGTTAGCGTTAGTGGAGCTACTACACAAGGAATTCCAGAGCCTGAGAGAATCGCTCGAGTTCAGTCAACAACAGGTAGAATCTCTCGCTAAAGAAAATAAAGAGTTGAAGGGGACAGTGAAAAAAATAACAGATCAGGTGACGCAGCTTTCTGGCGATAATAAGAAGATTAAGGAATCAATTTTAGATATTCAAGCCAGAAGCATGAGAGAAAATCTAGTGTTTTCTGGAATTCAGGAGCTAGCGGAAGAGGATCCTGAAGCCTCGGTTCGGGCATTCATTCAGAACCAGCTAAAGTTGCCGAGTGAAACAGTTAAATCGATCACTTTTCATCGAGTTCACCGCCTGGGAGGTAAAAAACCTGAGAATACTAGGCCAAGGCCAATAATAGCTAAATTCGAACATTTCAAACAAAAAGAACAGGTTAAAAGCCGAGGTAGGGAACTGCGTGGCACACATTTTAGCATAAATGATCAATTCCCTGTAGAAATTCTGAATAGAAGGCGCGTTCTGTACCCGATAAGAAAGAAAAATATAAGTGAAGGAAGAAGAGCTAACATCTCTGTGGATAAACTCTACATAAACGGTCAGCTGTTTAGAGATCCAGAAGCTACTCCTTGGCTTTATTAGACAATCAAGGTAAGAAATGTTTTGGTTGCTAATATTAATTAATATTATTATATATAGTATTTATTAATATTACTTACCAGATATATTTAATTTTTTCTTTCAGCACAGCTCGGTGGTGGGACACACTCAGTTAGTGGTGGTACACAAGGTGGAATGACACTTGAGGTGGTAAGAGGGTTCTTTTGTTGTTTTTCCTTATCTGAGTTATGTTTTCATGTATATCATTCCTTTTTGTTTTTCTGTCTCTATTTTTCTATCTTAACAATTATCGGAGCACAAGCACAAGGGTTCACATACGTCTATATATATTCATACATTTACTTCATAAATGAAAACTTCCCTGATTCATTAAAAAAAAGAAGAGCACTTACTCTATTTAAAAATAATATATAATTAATCATTAAAGGGATATGTATTTGTCTGGATCTATTAGTATCTTTTATATTAGTGACATTGGGTGTGGTTTAGCTATATTATCATTAGCACAGGTATGGGTACCTTAGGGTTTGTCACATGGAACATTAATGGAGCCGGTAGCCAAAGTAAAAAATATAGGATTTTTAACCAGATTAAAAGACTAAAGGCAGATGTTGTATTGCTCCAAGAAATTCATAAATTGGCCTCAACTGTGGATGAGCTAAAGTCTTTTGAGTTTCCTAATGTATTTTCAGCCTGTTATAATTCAAGACAAAGAGGGGTAGCAATTTTAATACATAAAAACGTTAACTTCAAAGTATTAGATCAGGTTATAGACTCACAAGGTAGATATATAATATTAAAGTTATCAATATTTGGACAAAATTATTGCATAGTTAGCATTTATGGGCCGAATGTAGACGACGCTGCTTTTTTTCACGACTTTTTTTCCACTCTATCAAATCACATGGATTCCTCACTAGTAATGGGAGGTGATCTCAACTTTGGTTTCGATGACAAATTAGACAGACTGAATGCAGTGGGAGCTCAACGCAGTTGGCAATCTATAAATATAGTTAAACAGTATATGAATGATTATGGACTCTGCGATGCATGGCGTACTTTTCACCCTGATAGCAAAGAATATTCTTTCTTTTCACATGTGCATCACTCATATTCTCGTCTTGATTATTTCATAGTAAGCAATTCATTGCTGACCAATATTTCAGACACTAAGATACACACTATTGCTGTCAGCGATCATGCACCAGTTACTCTAAATTTAGATAATAAAAAAGTAATGACAAAAAATATAAATTGGAGATTAAATACATCACTGCTTCAAGAAGAAGAATTTTTGCAATACTTTAAAAAAGAATGGACATCATATTTAGAGTTTAATGACTTGCCAGGAACTTCAGCATGTACACTTTGGGAGGCTGGGAAAACAGTCATGAGAGGTAAAATAATATCCTATTCAACAAATAAAAAGAAAAAAGAAAATAAACGTATTGAGGAATTAGAGAAATCCATTAAACTATTAGAAGGTCTACAAGGAGAGGAAACACAGCAAAAGCTACGCAAATTAAAATTAGAACTAAATGAATATATTGATAAGAAAAATAAATTCTTGATACAAAGACTTAGATTAGATAATTTTGAATACGGTAATAAATCTGGGAACTTTTTAGCTAATCAACTCAAATTAAACAAAGAAAAAACATCTATATATGGTATTAAAGATAAAAATGGAAATATAATTCATGATGAGGGAAAAATAAACAAGGTTTTTAAAGACTTCTATAAAACTCTTTACACTCCACAAATAAATCCATCTAATCAAGATATTAATGAATTCTTGGAGAAAGTAACACTTCCAAAACTAGATATTAGTCAGTCATCAAAACTAGACTCACCATTAACATCAGATGAGCTCCATGAAGCAATTAAAAGCATGCCTAATAAGAAATCTCCAGGTCCTGATGGCTATCCGGTGGAATTCTATAAAGAATTCTGGGATATACTGGAACCGATATTCTATAGAGTGCTACTTGAGTCAGAAGGAAATGGCAGGCTACCAACACATATGAATTCAGCCAACATTAGTCTCTTATTAAAACCAGGCAAAGACCCAGTATTACCTACCAGTTATCGTCCAATCTCTCTTATTAATGTTGATGTTAAAATAATTTGTAAAGTCTTATCAAAAAGACTAGAGAAGATAACTCCTGTTATTATACATCCAGACCAAACCGGATTCATAAAAGGAAGACACTCGAACACAAACACTCGCAGATTATATAATGTAATAGAGTATTCGTATTTTAAAAATATTGAAACAGCTATTTTTTCTTTAGATGCTGAAAAAGCATTCGATAGAGTAAATTGGAATTTCTTATTTGCTACATTAAATAAATTTGGCTTCGGGAATTACTTCATTAATTGGTTAAAAATATTATATAACTCACCTACAGCGTGCGTCAGGACAAATAATCAATTATCTTCAAGCTTCTGTTTACAGAGGGGCACCAGGCAAGGTTGCCCACTTTCACCAGCATTATTTGCTATTTTTATTGAACCTTTAGCAGCAGCAATAAGGCAAAGTGCGGATATTAAAGGCATAAAGGGTAGAAACATAGAACATAAAATTAGTCTTTATGCTGACGATGTTTTGCTTTTTCTTGAGAACTCAGGAAACTCAATATCTAATGTTATAAAGTTAATAAACTCATTTTCAAAAGTTTCTGATTATTCTATAAACTGGACAAAATCTACAGTTCTTCCAATAAATTGCATGTTTAATAATTCTCTTAATGAAAGACTACAATCAGGTAACATTAAATATTTAGGTGTTAATATCTCAGACAGTTAATATCTCGTAGGTAGTTTAAATGTAGAAATACGTTAATAAATTACCGCCAATCGTGCCGCACGTAGGCTGTTATGAGGTAGAAACACTTTAAAGGCGGCCGCAAATCGTGCTACAGCAGCAGGAGTGAATGTGGAGAGCGCTCGATAAAAAAAGGAAAAAATAAAAAGCAAAAATAATAAATAAAAATAGATAAAACGTGTGTAGTTACACTCATTTTGAAATAAAATAAAATAATTAGGCGCATAACTTGGTTTTAAACAGATAAATAAATTCATTTAAAAATAATAGGTATAAACCTTAGTTTTAAACAATAACCAAATTCATCCAAAAATAAAATAGGCAAATAACCTGTTTTTCAAACAGGTAAAATTAACTGAAATATTAAATAAACACAGATAACAAATAGAATTAAATAGATATAGTAAAAAAGTAAATAAAACAGACATTTAAATCAAATAAAAAAAAATAAAAAAATAAAAAATAAAAATAGAAATAAAAATAAAATAATATGGGAACAAAAAGCAGCAAAAGTGAAGCTTATATGCCATGCGGGCCTGAGATTGATAGAATGAGAAGACTTCACGGTGATCTGTGTCTAAGCTTTGTGCCACAGTGGCATTGTAAATTCAATTTTCCAAGGAATGGATCGTTTGATCCACAGGAAATACAAAAATTAGAAGAACAATTGTTAGAACAAAAGCGTAAGATTTGCAGCAAGAAAAAGATTCCACAAGGTGAATTGTTAACAGTGACCAATCATGAACAAGCTTTTAAGCTTTGGAAAAATGAATCCAAATTACAAAGTCAAAGAGTAATATCAAAAAACCTCCAGATGACCCAGAAGATTAAGAAAGCAGACCAGAAGGCTCCAAAAGAGACAAAACATTTAGGGAAAAATAATAAGAAAGGGACAGAAACACAAACTAACCCACTAAATGTTTCTTTCTCTCCTTCTGCTCCATCTGCGGCTGGAACCTCTGGCTTCCCACCTCTCACCGCGCCACTGTATCCCTCACTGGCTCGTCTGAGTTCACCCCAACCACCATCATATCCTGAGCTTCAGAGAACTGGACAACTTTCAGACTGGCTTCTGAACATGGACATGGACGATGACTTCCAAGGCTCCAAGAAAAAGGAGAAACCAGGAGCGTCAGCTGGAACAGGTACTGACAACACACCTGTCTCTCCATCCTCACTCTCTGATTTGACTAACATCTCAACATCAAACTCTGAACAAGAGGAAAGAGTTTCTGGTGGACCAGTCACAAGAAGTCAAACTGAAATAAATCAGCTTAAGGAAAAAGAAAGGCAAATTCAAGCTGAAATTGAAAAAATTCAACAAAAAACTGCAGACAAAAAGAAAGACACAACCACCTTCATCACTGCACCTATGATTGAGGTGGGGGGGGCTGAGCAGCCACAGTTGGTTTATAGACCTTGGCCACACGCCGCGCTGATTGATATGGCCAAACAGCACCTGCCTGACAGAGCCCAGGGTGGAAAAATGATAGCTCTGGCATTGCTCACGTTAGTCAGAGTGATAAGACCAACTCTCCATGAGATAAAGGTCATTTTATCAGCAATATATGGCCTTGGGTTTGTCTCCCAAATTGACTCTGAACTTTTTGAAAGGGAAGATGGTTTTCAACTCGTCAGCCCAAACATCAACGAAGACAGCAACAAGGAGTATATGAAAAATGTAACAGAAATTGGGGAAAGCCTGGTTAAGGTGTTCCCAGCTGTTCCTTGTTATGCAGACATTGCGAGCACAACCCAGAAACCTGATGAAACTCCACAGGACTACGTGAACCGTCTCCTGCCCATCTTCAAAACCCATTCAGGCATCCTTGAGCCTGACAACAACTGGAGACACGACACAGCCCCCTCACCATTTGAAGCCATCTTCTGCCAGGCGGTCCTGAGTGGTTTTCTCCCACAAATAAAGAAATCAATCAAAACCACCTACATCGGCTGGAAGAAGAGACCACGCCTGACTGAGCTCCTGAATCATGCTGAGCACGCGTGGGACCTGCATGTGACAGAGGTCACCACCACTCAGAAGAAAAAACAAAAGCAGCATGATGAAGCTCAACTGACTCTGCTCCAAGCAGCCACTCAGCTGACCCTGAACCAGGCTCAAGCTGCAAATCATCCTCCGACAGCTGCGAACTACCCTCCAGCAGTTCAAAGGACTGATTTTGCTCCACCTAGACCACAGCCATGCTACAACTGTGGGAGCCTGGAACACTGGGTCCGCAGCTGTCCACATCGACAAGGACCAAGAGGCCGAAACCAAGGTCGCAACAGGTACAGCAACCGGGGCAGAGGGCAGTTCAGGCCCTATCCAAACCAAGGGCCCAACGGCAACCAAAACTTCAACTCCAGACAAAACCAACATCAAGGCCCGCCCCAAGGCAGAAACGAAGCTGGACTCAGGGGTGAACAAAGCCAGAGGGGTTACTCAACCTGACTAGCCAAAGATGGTGGGAGCCAGGGATTTCAGACCGCAAGTGCCAGCACACACACACCTGTTTCTGAAACAAATGACACACACACACATACATACACAGGAGAAGTTATTCCTACTTACTTCAAATACACTCAAGCTGCTTATCTGAAACTACCAATGATAACTGCAGTGGTTGAAAACATTTCATTAGAATTTCTTGTAGATTCAGGAGCAACACAGTCATTGATCATGCGTAAATGTCTTCCTAATGCTCCACTTTCTAACAAAATTGTCCATTCCATAGGTGCATCTGGCGAGACAGTTCCTGAAGCGGTCACAGTTCCACTCAAGATCATTGATCCTTTTGATCATGAAACACATGAACATCAGTTTTTGCTTTCTGACTCTTGCCCAATAAATTTATTAGCAAGAGATTTGATTCTGAAATTTAGACTGGCAATAAACTGTGCACCTGATGGTTTAACTGTGTCTAAACAATTGGAGTCTGATACTCTGGTCTCTCTCACACCTGAATTATTGTTCATTTTTCAGTGGTTGTTAATTGATCCACATCAGAGAGACACTCTGCTTTCAATGGCCAGAGAAAGGCTGCCACCTAGTGTCTGTTTTATGACTGAACCACATCTACACTGCACTGCTCATGTCGTTTCAGATCCAGCTGACCCATTAGGGGACTCATTTCTGCAAACACAGACAACACAACTTGTCACCACATCCATCTGTTGGACACAAGACTCATGTTTTGTGCTGATAGATTTGAACAACAAAACAACACCTCAGACAAGCTACTTCACAGTACCTGACTCATTTCCTCACATCTCACTAGCAAAGCCACCTGACTCCCAATGGCGTTCCCTAGGTCCTCTAGCACTTAGAGCACACACCACACATGACTGGGAACCACGTGATGATTGTTCCTTCTCACCGTCTCTCAACATGTTTAGGCAAGATTTTTGCCTCATGCTGACAGCACGGCCAACAAAGAAGTGATTGATAACAATGCATGACTAGTTACGTCCATGATGTCTCTGGACGACCCTGAATTGGCAGACGTCCCCGCCCATCTGTGGGCCACAACTAAATTTGATGTCGGGTTAATTAAGGGCCAAAAACCAATTGAAATAACACCAAAGTCTTCTTATAGACCTAAAATAGCCCAATACCCACTGAAGCCTGAAGCAGAAAAAGGTATCACTCCAGTTTTCCGCTCTTTGCTGGAAGCAGGCGTGATAGTACCCTGCCCTGAGTCACCAGTGAGAACCCCGATTTTTCCAGTTAAAAAGATCAGACCTACTCCTCCAGATGAATGGAGGTTTGTTCAAGACTTAAGAGCAGTTAATGCCTCTGTCCAAGCAAGAGCACCTATTGTACCTAACCCTTATGTCATCCTTTCCCAGATCCCTGCAGGCTCCACATATTTCAGTGTGATAGACTTAGCAAATGCGTTTTTTAGCGTTCCAGTTCATCCCAACAGCCAGTTCTGGTTTGCTTTCCAATTCCTGGGAAAGGCTTTCACTTTTACGAGGCTCCCGCAAGGGTACTGTGAATCTCCCACTATTTTTCATCAAGCACTGAATGATAGTTTGATGAGTTTCTCTCTGCCTCATGATTGTGCTTTATTACAGTACGTGGATGATTTGCTGCTGGCTGCACCATCTGAACAGTCTTGTAAAGAGAACACGATCAGACTGCTGACATTTCTGGCAGAACAAGGTCACAAAGTATCATTGTCAAAATTGCAGTTTGTGCAAACTACTGTCACTTTTCTTGGACACAGGATCTCCAGAGAAGGAAGAAAAATTGCTGACTCGCGTGTTGAGGCGATCGTGAAACTGCCATTACCGGTAACAAAAAAACAACTCATGTCTTTTCTAGGTCTTTGCGGTTATTGTAGGCATTTCATCCCAAACTACGCTGAGGTTGAGGCTCCTTTAAGAAAGGTATGTCATGACAAACATTTACAAATGAGCTCACATGTCACGTGGACAACTGAGGCACTGCAGGCCTTTGAAACACTCAAGCAACAGTTGCAAAAGGCTCCAACTCTTGGTATTCCAGATCCAGAACGCCCGTTTACACAGGCTGTGGATGAGAGGAAGGGCCACATGACGTCAGTGTTGTTGCAAAAGCATGGGGACAGATTGAAACCAGTCGCCTACTTTTCAGCTAAATTGGATCCAGTAGCTGCTGGTTTACCTCTCTGCTTGCGAGCTGTAGCAGCAGCAGAAAAAGCTGCACTGGCGAGCAGAGACATTGTGGGGTATTCTGATCTGACTCTTCTTGTCCCCCACGCAGTTACTCAAATTCTAAATGAGCAAAAAACTGCTCATCTTTCAACCGCACGTTGGTTACGTTATCACACCACACTGTTGGACATGCCAAACATCACCATCCAACGATGTAATGTCTTGAATCCTGCGACTCTTTTGCCTAACGAGGATGACGGTGAACCACATGACTGTATCTTGTCCCCCACGCAGTTACTCAAATTCTAAATGAGCAAAAAACTGCTCATCTTTCAACCGCACGTTGGTTACGTTATCACACCACACTGTTGGACATGCCAAACATCACCATCCAACGATGTAATGTCTTGAATCCTGCGACTCTTTTGCCTAACGAGGATGACGGTGAACCACATGACTGTATGGCGGAACTTGAAGTCATATGCACACCACGACCTGACTTAGAACAGAATCCTTTGACTGACCCTGATTGGGAACTTTTTGTTGATGGATCTTCTTCCCGTGACCCTGACACTGGTCAGATTCGCAGTGGATATGCTGTTGTCACCCTCACACACACAGTTGAATCATCTTCTTTACCATCATGCTCAGCACAAGCCTGCGAGCTGGTGGCTCTCACTCGTGCATGTACACTTTCTGAAGGCAAAACTGTTAACATTTACACAGACAGCAGGTATGCTTTTGGAGTTGTTCATGACTTTGGAGCTTTGTGGAAACACAGAAACTTCCTCAAGTCTGATGGCCAACCAATCCTTCATCACAAACTTGTGGACGAACTTCTTACTGCAATCACTCTCCCTCTCAAAATTGCAGTCATCAAATGTGCAGCACACACATCAAACACTGATCCTGTCTCCATAGGCAACTCACTTGCTGACGCAGCAGCCAAACAAGCCTCTATGTTGCCTAACCCAACTAACATGCTTTTGTCTTTGCCTTTAAACAAAGCTGATGATGTTTCATTCTCTGTTTCAGAGATGCAAAAGTTTGCACCAGCCAGTGAGAAGGCAAACTGGAAGAAACACGGATGCATTTTTCAAAATGATGTGTGGGTAGGTCCAAATGGTAATCCATGCCTTCCACGACATTTTTTCCCTTCCTTTGCAGCATTGACACATGGTTTGGACCACGTGTCAAAAGGAGGGATGTTGAGACAAATCAATGAAAATTGGTTTACGATCAACTTTCATCAAACAGCCGCACAACACTGTGAAGCATGTTTAATCTGTGCCACACATAATGTTGCTAAAGCCATTAAACCCACAGGTTCTGGAGCCCACAAAACAATCACAGCACCATTCCAACACATCATGATTGATTTCATTGAACTAACACCAGCTCAAAACAAAAAATACTGTCTAGTCATCGTAGACATGTATTCCAAATGGGTAGAAGCCTTCCCAACAAAGCATGCCACAGCTAAAACAGTAGCTAAACTTCTGTTACAAGAAGTCATTCCCAGGTGGGGAATCCCACAAAAAATCTCAAGTGATAATGGCCCCCATTTCGCAAATCAAATCCTTGACGACATATCACGAACACTGAACTTTGATCTGACCAAACACTGCGCCTATCATCCACAAAGTGGAGGGGCGGTCGAAAGAGAGAATGGAACATTAAAAAACAAACTGTCTAAGATCTGTGAAGAAACAAAACTTAACTGGGTGTCTTGTCTGCCGATTGCACTAACATATTTGCGCATGCGGAGACGAGCTAAGCATAACCTCAGCCCATTTGAAATCCTTTTTGCGGCTCCACCCAACATGGGCGTGGGACCAATCTCAACTAGTGATCTAAAACATTGTGATCACGACATGCTGACGTATTGCATTAATCTGACTAACCATCTTAAATCCATCAGAGAGCAAGTCCAGGGAGGGCTACCCAGCCCAACTCAGGTAAAACTACACAACATAACTCCTGGAGACTTTGTTATGGTTAAATCTTTCAGGAGGAAACACTGGAACTCGCCCAGGTGGACGGGACCCTACCAGGTGTTGCTCGTGACCCACACGGCCGTGAAAGTCGCTGAGAGAGCCACCTGGATCCACGCCGCCCACTGCAAGCTGTTCCGAGGTACCAGGTCACCAACAGAGGACCCACTGGCAGGAGAACGAGTTTGGTAGGATTCCCTCCTTCCAAGAGGAGCAACGCGCCAGAGCTTTAGAGGCTGGGTGCCAACGAGGGATCTACGCGCTCAGGAGACACTGCTTTAGAAGAACTCCTGACAACGACAGAAAAGATAAGACAATGCTCGATACACGCATCCCACGCACAACTTTAAAACAAACTGTTTCACCTAAAACATTCACTGGGATGAAAGAGCTGCTTTGCTATACTCTAGTCATTGTGGGACTGTCACTGATAGGTCTCATGACATGGTACCTGCATCCTGAAAATGTGAACCAACTCAATCCAGCTAAGAGAGAGCTTAAACAGAGTCCTGGTCGAAGGGACTACAACGGTAACCCCGTCTTCATGGTTCCATATGTCAACGGCACAACTTCAACAATAACTTTACCTGTTTGCAGATTGTTTGACTGCTCAGATGAAAGAATCAGAAAAGCCAAGTATTACATGTGTCTCTGTGGTACTTATGATCCTACCATTTGTAGGTCCTGCTCAACATGGGAAAATGTTTTTTTGTACACAGGTACTTGGGGTAGTCCACAAACAAAGAAAGGCCAACCACTTTATTGGTGGGCTGAAAGGTTTAAACTAGTAAAAGGCGGAAATGGCGGCTCAGCTAATCTCCTATTATCCATACAATCCATTACGAGATGGCAGGAGTATCCCCCACCTAGCTACAGATACCAAAAAGATGCAACTCGGAAACTACTTAGATACACGACAAACCCTAAACTGCATGTTATTCTCCAAGCAGAAGTATCAGGTACAGACCCCTTCAGGGAACTTATAATTCAAATAACAGATTCTCCACCGACACCCACACAATATGAAGTATCTTCCAGTCTCGAGACTAACGAAACACTTCTTAGCATTGACAGCGTAGATTATTCCAAATTGTCCCCAAATGATGTAATTGCTATGACCACAGGGTACTCCGATCTTAATGTATGGTTAACATGGTTAATTGAATCAGCTAAGGAAGCGTCACTCTCTGAATGTGTAGCCTGTGCATCTGCACGACCCACTCCCTTAACAGAACCAGCACCGTTGTTTTTAGAAGACGAATGGGGTTTCGATTGCATGTTACTTATCACCAGAAAGATTAAAACTAGGAATTGCACAACCTTAGAAGAAATTTTTCCCCTTGGTCCTAATGGCACACAGGTTGGTGCATTTCATGCTGATAAAAGACACGATTATGTTTGCTTCAATTTCGCAACTAACGTTCCCGACATCAACCTAGGCAGCATAGATGCTGATTGGTGTAATATAACATTCACAGCCGTGACCACGAAAGGTATGCGACAGGAGGTGGGGCGACTGACGCGTTCAGGCTTGTATTACTATTGTGGTGGAAAAAGGTTGTATACTCACGTCCCTCAAAACTCAATAGGACGGTGTGCTATGGTTAGACTTAAGGCTCCACTTACTCTCATAGGACACAGAATTGCACAAGTTTTTCCTTATCCAGGTAACAGACGGCGTAGAGGTTTGACCTTTGATCCAACAGTGAACTCTCCAACTTACATCGATGCGATTGGAGTCCCTAGAGGCGTTCCAGACGAACATAAATTGGCTGATCCCATTGCTTCAGGGTTTGAAAATCTTCCCGTGATCTCAGCATATTTCCCTGTCACACCTAATAAAAATGTTGACCGTATTAATTACGTTCATTATAATGTCATGCGTCTTAGCAATCTGACCAGAGATGCTGTTGAAGGACTAGCTGAGCAATTAGCTCCCACTTCCTTAATGGCTGTGCAGAACAGGATGGCGCTTGACATGTTACTCGCGGAGAAAGGCGGAGTATGTAGCATGTTTGGCGACTTGTGTTGTAGTTTTATCCCCAACAATACTGCCCCTGATGGAAAGGTGTCTAGAGCATTAGAAGGACTTAGAACTTTGTCTAATGAGATGCAGAGTCACTCAGGTATTCATAATCCCATTGACGACTGGTTTAATAGCACGTTTGGTAGATGGAAAGCAATAGTTATATCTTTGCTTATGTCTTTTGCCGTTTTTGCTGCTATCTTGATTACTTGTGGCTGTTGTCTCATTCCATGTGTGCGGTCATTAGTCACCCGCCTAATCACAAAATCTTTGACCCCAGAACGCTTGTCAGAAACCTATGCGTTGTTAGCAAATTCTCCAGACACATACATGCAAATGTTTCCCGTTTCAGAACATGCAAGCATTTCCCCTCTTCCCGATTCTGATCTGACTACTTATGTCGACGCCTGCACCCTGGAAGACTGTATCACCGAGTTTGAAATATATCCATTAGAGTAAACCATGAAAATCACACTTATTGCTCGAGCGGACCGAACTACCTTAACTATAGACATGGACCACTTAGACGACGTTTTCACTATTGATTATGATGTACAATCACGGGTAATAAACTTTACAACCGAGCCGAACCGGTCTCGTTTAGAGTTTTTAGATTTCGTAGTAAGCATAGTACAAATTTGTGCTTTCAGACAGCGCCCAGAGGCTCATGTATATCACGGCTACCACTTTTTGAATTAAAAGAGACGTGTCTCTTTAATGTTTGTTTTCTTTTTGTTTTATTGATGTTGATTTGACTTTTATTTGCTGACTTTTACTTAATTATGTTTTATCCTGATTAAATTACATATCATTTGTTCATTTATTCTCTTTTGTACTTTAATCCTAAAAGATTTCTGTATTCAATTGTTTTTGAATATGACTGTTGCTTGCCACATTACTTGCAGGTCTTTACCCTGCACAAAAACAGCTACTTGCTAATTCTATCTCTAGTTAATGATGGTTGCATGGAAAGTCTATTAGACACATGTAATTTGATGTTTTATTTTGAGAGTCTCATACTTTTTTCTTCTTTTATAGATCAACTGAATGTAAGGATGATATGGACACCAGATTTGGTCGCCGCTGTGGGGCCAGGGTGTTGTGCAGCTTTTTCCCTCAAGCACCTCTACATCGTTGCCACCGGGGTTTTCCTGCACAAGTTCACATCATCCAGTTAGGCCTGGGGAGGCATAACATGTGATTTAATAACACTGTGATTTTCTTGAAATTGATTATTACTTTTGATTTTGGTTTTGTTTGCATTAAAAATGTTGATTTTGTTGTTGTTGTTGTGAATTGTATTATCTTAGTTGTTCCTGACGGAACAAAAGGAGGGAATTGTTAAGTGAATCATACATTCTCAGGTATTAAACACGATTAAACTCATGCATTAAACTTTTCACCTCATATTCAGTGTTCATGCACTCCAAATGACTCTGTGCATCTTGTGACCACCTAGTTCTGCTGACTCTGTTTATCTTGTGACCATCTGTGTGAAACCAACCATTGTTCCTCATATAATGTCCTGTTCTTCATTTTGTCTGCTGACCAAACTTGTGATCTCCTCGTGTTAGTCTAAAAACACTGTTGCATTGTAAGAAAATGCTGAGAGCCATTTTCCATTTGCTGAAATGTTCATTTTCTACTTGTTATCAGGAGTTTCCACTTTGTGATAAGAAAGAACTTCCTTGTTCCACCCATGGTTCCATCCTGTTCCTCCTTCAACCCCCCCAAACTAGCCCCTCCTTTACGAAGGTTTTTAACCCTGCTGTGTTACCCTCTGAATTCAGAGCAGAGCCAGACAGCTTCGTGCCTGTACCATTCTGTTCTCAAATCTTGCAAGATTCATTAAATCTTATAAACTTGAAACTTCGTTTGAACAGCCTTGTCTCGTTATTCAAAAGTTTATTTAACAGTCTGCCAAGAATGGATCGATCCTTGAAGTCCGGAGAGGTCAGTCTGTTTAGATTGTAGCTTCTCACGTCCGCCTTTGACCCACTGAAGTAACGGCAGTCTGGTTGATGTTTCAAGAGTAAAAGTGTTCTTGGATGTGAACACTCATTGTGGTCGGAGCTTAGAAGCTCAGGTGAGTTAACAGCAGTCTTGCTATTAATTCGGCTGTTGAACTGGACCGTTGACGCTTGGTCCAAGTTCTCAGCTTCAAAGAGAAAGTCCATTCATGTCAACTTTCTTCCAGCAACTACTCGAGAGAGAAGTAAGATGTGAAGGTTTTAACTGAGATGTGACCCAGAAAATGTGTAGTTTTCTGATTGGCCGAATGGCATCATAAGTTGATGTGAGGATGACATCAACACGTTGAAAGGGGGTCAAAAGATTAGTTTGTCAGAAAGATAAAGTGTTAGTTTCAGATGTCAGCTTTTTATGATAAAACTGATTCCTTTGCTTTAACACTTTAACAAAATACTGTTGGTTTGATTAAAAACAACGTCATTAAGCATCACATATGGGACCTATTAATGATAATAGCTTGATTATTAAATAGGACAAAAACACAAGTCTCTGGGTGTCTAGATTGTCCTGAGCTCAAGCTAAAATGAATGAGATAAAGTGTTCCTTTTATCTTCACATGCAAGTTCGAGAGGAGAGGAGAAATCCTCCATGTACAACATTTTGAATTAAGCAGAGTATTTGATTTATCTGACATTAAAATGTACTGATGCTCTTACAAATAAAATTATTCATTTGATGACATTTGAATTAACAAAATTAAAAGAAGTCTCTGGATGACTTAATTTATGATGTTTGATTCAAATTAAAACTAATAAAAGTATTATTGTCCCTTCAGGAATAACTCCCAAAAAGTTCATTACTGAGAGCGATCAGAGTAAGTGTTTCAAAGGTCAAGGTTGTATCACTACAGTAATCTTCAGTTTCCAAATAAATTCCAAGTATTTGGATGCCTACCCGCCCCGAGCTCAAATTACCAGGTGTAATGGTTTCTAGGTAACCCAGTTTGTAACGAGACCCAGAACGACACAAGTCACGAGAGTACAAAAAGAACAGTGTTTATTATTTACAGTGGTTTAAAGTACAACATGGTTCATCTGGAATCCAGATGAGGAAGGGAGATGGGTTCCATGAACATCCAATAACTCCAATTGATTCCAGAGGGCAAAGGAGGCAGGCAAGTGGCTGGAGGGCACGGCACGAGGAACAGGATCCAGATCCAAAATCAGACGCGATGACATAACAAGAATCAATGCTTCAGCGATGAGTAGTACTCGACTGCAGCCTTAAATAGGAGTGTAGCTCATCAGGTGGATGACCGTCAGCTGAGGGTGATTGGCGGCCATCTTGGAGCTGCAGAGAGTGCCACTCTTACAGTACCCCCCCCTCAAGGGTCGCCTCCTGGCGACCGGAAGCGCTTCTCAGGGTGAGCCTTGAAGAACGAGGTGATCAAACTAGGGTCCAAGATGAAAGAGCGTGGAATCCAAGAACGCTCCTCAGGACCATAGCCCTCCCAATCCACCAGGTACTGAAAACCCCTCCCCCGGCGACGGACATCCAGAATGGCGCGCACCGTGTACGCCGGATGGTTGTCGATGAGACGGGCCGGAGGAGGCAGGTCGGCAGGCGGGCACAGAGGACTCACAGAAACAGGCTTGAGCTGAGAAACATGGAACGTCGGGTGAACCCTCATGGAGTCAGGAAGCCGGAGACGCACCGCAGATGGGTTGATGATCTTGACCACCGGAAATGGCCCGATGAAACGAGGGGCCAGTTTTCTGGGGGTGTCCTTCAGGGTAATGTTCCTGGTGGAAAGCCAAACCCTTTGACCCACCGTATAAGAAGGAGCCGAAGAACGATGACGGTCTGCCATCTTCTTGTTCTGGTCAGCCGTGCGGAGAAGCGCCGCCTTCGCCTGACGCCAAACGCGTCGACAGCGGCGAAAATGGTGCTGCACAGAAGGCACCGAGATGTCCGTCTCCTGGCTGGGGAAGAGAGGAGGTAAGTAACCCAGGGAAGCCTCGAAAGGTGACATACCAGTGGCCGCAGATCTGTGGGCGTTGTGGGCATACTCCACCCAAACCAGATGTTGACTCCAGGCAGACGGGTTACATTCCACAAGACATCTCAGAGTGGACTCGAGTTCTTGATTACAACGTTCTGCCTGGCCGTTAGATTGCGGGTGATAGCCCGAGGTGAGGCTGGTGGATGCCCCTAAGGAGGAACAAAAACAGCGCCAAACCTGGGAGATGAATTGGGGACCTCTGTCCGACACCACGTCAGAGGGGATGCCGTGGATACGGAAAACGTGTTGTACCAACAGTCGAGCCGTCTCCATGGCGGAAGGCAACTTCGGTAGAGGGATGAAATGGGCAGCTTTGGAAAACCTGTCAATCACTGTAAAAATGGCTGTGTTACCGTCTGATGGGGGTAGACCAGTGACAAAATCCACGGCAATGTGCGACCAAGGACGGCTGGGTGTGGGCAGAGGCAGAAGAAGGCCCGCAGGGGGCTGAGTCCCAGATTTGTTCCTGGCACAGGTGGAACAAGCTGCAACAAACTCTTTGACATCGTGCGACAATGTAGGCCACCAGAAATGGGTCCTTGTTAGAGAGAGCATACGGGCAACCCCAGGATGACATGAGAGCTTATTTGTGTGTATCCACTCGAGTACCTTCGACCTCATGGATGAGGGGACGAAGAGCGTCCCAGGAGGACCAGTGCCCGGATCCGGTTCCAACAGGTGAGCCTGTCGAACCTCCTTAGCGATGGGCCAGGTGAGGGTACCCACGATGCAGACCGGGGGTATGATGCTTTCAGCAGTTTTGGGAGCGTCTGGAGGAGAGAACTGACGTGACCAAGTTAGCAATCAGCTGGTTTAGATCATATCTAAAAAATAGAGAACAGTGCGTCAAAGTTAATGGGATGAAATCCAGCCCCCAAACATGTACTATGGGAGTTCCACAGGGTTCCATTTTAGGTCCATTGCTTTTCTGTTTATACATCAACGACTTACCGGACAGTTGCAAATACGCCAAATGTCAGATGTATGCAGATGATGCCATCATATATGTATCTGCAAAGACTCCACCACAGGCAGCAGAGTTACTGAACAGGGAGATGGAGGGAGTGTCTCAGTGGTTTAAGAATCACTGTTTGACTCTGAACTGCAACAAAACAGTCTCAATGTGTTTCACTATCCGGCGTAAAGTCTGTAACTTTTCAGTTGTGATTGATCAAAAGGAAATCCAAAAAGTGGAAGAGTTTAAATATCTGGGTGTCATTTTAGATTCCCACCTTAACTTTGAGGCTCACATTAGGAAAATGTTTAAAACCATTAAGACAAATATAAATTGTTTTCGTCTTATAAGATCTTGTTTATGTGGAAAATCTGCTCAGTTGTACCTTCATGCCATGATTATGTCTCATTTCTCATACTGTGTCACTGTCTGGAGCCAAGCAACTCAATCGGCTTTAAAACCTATGAGGATGTTGTACTCACAAGCACTGAAAGTTCTAGACCAAAAACCATTGAAGTGGCACCACTGTAAAATACTTTATAAATATAACCTATTAAGCTTTGACAATTTTTTAAAATTTTCTTGTTTAAAATTAACTTTTAAATGTATTAATGGTCTTGTCCCTGAACTGGTGAGCAGAATGATTTTAAAAGTCAGCCGCTCAGGAGTTGCAACAAGAGGTGCAGTTGATGGAGACTGTAAACCTACAAAATACAAAACATCATTTGGTCAATGCTCCTTCTCATTTAAAGGTCCCCATATCTGGAATAGTTTACCATCAGCAATAAAAACATTGACTGATCTTAGAGGTTTTAATTCACAGGTGAAAAAATGGTTGAAACAAAACCAAATCTGTGAACACTGAATCCTATAGGGACAGAGGAGCAGCTGTGTGTGTGTGAGGGAACTGTTTAAGCCATTTAAACTTCATTAATTTTTTATTTTATTTTAGATGTTTTTATATAGGGAACTGTTTAATCTTAATTAAATTTTAATTTTATTTTAGCTGTTTTTATATAAAAGTCCAACCAAGGACTGGGTTTGCAAATTAGCCATATGGCTAGAAATCCTGTGTACAAAACAACGGTTGCTTCGTTTTTAACATGTAACATTGTTTATTGTGCTGTCCTTGTTCAAATAAACTTGAATGAATGACAGGGCATCAGGCTTAATGTTTTTGGAACCTGGTCTGAAAGTCAAAGAATAATTAAAACGATTGAAGAAAAGTGACCAGCGTGCCTGTCTAGGGTTCAATCGTTTAGCGTCTCGGAGGTACGTAAGATTCTTGTGGTCAGTCCAAATGAGAAAAGGTACCTCCGTTCCCTCAAGCCAATGACGCCACTCCTCTAATGCCAACTTCACCGCAAGCAGTTCCCTGTTGCCCACGTCGTAGTTCCTCTCGGCTTGCGACAGTCGACGAGAGTAGAAGGCACAAGGGTGTACCTTATCGTCCGTGGGTGACCTCTGGGACAACACAGCGCCCACCCCGGTATCGGATGCATCCACCTCGAGGATGAACTGACGAGCCGGGTCTGGGTGGCAGAGGATGGGTGTGGAGGAGAAAAGGACTTTTAGCTTACCAAAAGCAGAGTTGGCTTCAGGAGTCCACCGAAATGCTCTGCTAGTGGAGGTGAGCTGAGAGAGGGGCGCTGCGATACGGCTGTAGTCCTTGATGAAGCGCCTGTAGAAATTAGCAAATCCTAGGAACCGTTGCAGTTGTTTCCTGGTCTCCGGAACCGGCCACTCCACCACTGCCTTAGTCTTTTCAGGGTCCGTCTTGTAGTGCCCTTTTCCAAAAATAAACCCCAAAAATGAGACAGAAGAGGCGTGAAAATCACATTTTTCACCTTTAACAAAGAGTTGGTTTTCATAAAGTCTCTGAAGTACCCTCTTGACTTGAGCAACATGTTCTTGCTCGTTCCTGGAATAGATGAGGATGTCGTCCAAATAAACAAACACAAAATCTCCAATAAAATCCCGCAACACATCGTTAATCAGTGCCTGGAAGACTGCGGGAGCATTGGTGAGGCCAAAAGGCATGACTAAATATTCGAAATGTCCCAGGGGTGTTTTGAAGGCTGTCTTCCACTCATCACCCTCTTTAATCCGAACCAGGTGATAAGCGTTACGAAGATCCAGTTTTGTGAATATGGTAGCGGGTTGTAATTGTTCTTGTACGGA
>JBBPBX010060678.1:0-13856 GCA_038048925.1 Garcialebias charrua
CAAACTCCTGACACCTGCTGTTCTAACACACCCCCTACCGCAACATCAGATGCGTCTGTTGTCAAAGCTATTTGTGCCGCCGGGGATGGGTGGGCCAGAAGGGCAGCAGTGGCCAGTGCAGCTTTAGCATCACCAAATGCCTGTAGGCGTTCTGGTGTCCAGTCAACACTGTCGTTGGGCTTTTTCTTTTTCAGCGCTCCATAGAGCGGGCGCAGCAGTTGTGCTGCCCTGGGGAGGAAACGGTTATAGAAGTTAACCATTCCCAAAAACTCTTGTAGCGCTTTAACAGACTGGGGCTGTGGAAAATCTGACACCGCCTGCACTTTGTTTGGTAACGGGACAGCACCACTGGCAGAAATGCGGTGGCCCAAAAAATCAATGACTGGCAGCCCAAACTGGCATTTTGCTGTATTTACAATCAGGCCATGTGCTGCTAGGCGCTGAAAAACCTCACGGAGGTGGGACATGTGCTGGTCAGCTGAGCTGCTAGCCACCAGGATGTCGTCCAGATACACAAATACGAATGACAGACCCCTTAGGACTGAATCCATCAACCGCTGAAATGTTTGTGCTGCTCCTTTAAGACCAAAAGGCATGCGCAAAAACTCAAACAGGCCGAAAGGCGTGATCACAGCGGTCTTAGGGACATCCTCCACATGCACAGGAACCTGGTGGTACCCGCGTACTAAATCTACTTTAGAAAAAATGGAGGTCCCAGCCAGGTGCACTGAAAAATCCTGGATGTGGGGGATGGGGTAACGATCGTTCTCCGTGATGTTATTAAGGCGGCGGAAATCCCCACATGGTCGCCATTTGCCGTCTGCTTTGGGCACCATGTGCAGGGGGGAGGCCCACGGGCTGTTTGAGCGCTGCACGATGCCTAAATGCTCCATGTTAGCAAACTCTTCCTGTGCTATTGCTAGCTTAGTAGCATCGAGGCGGCGTGCACGTGCGAACACCGGGGGGCCTGTTGTGGGAATATAATGTTCAACCCCATGCTTTGTGTTTGTGTTGGCAAAGTTAGGAACAGTCAGCGAGGGAAACTCAGACAATAAACGTTGAAACACATCACCCGAAGCTAAAAAATTAGCATGCATTAGAGGCCCAGCTCCTCGCGTCTCACAAGGCAGTGACGAAAAAGACACCGCGTCGATTAAACGTCTGTTAGCCATATCAACCAGGAGCCCATTAGCACAAAGAAAGTCAGCCCCTAAAATAGGGACTGAGCTAGCAGCTACCACAAAGTTCCACTGGAAGTCTCGTTCATGGAAACGAACAGTCACCAACCTTTCACCAAACGTCTTGATGGGTGAGCCGTTAGCCGCGGTTAGCTGTGGGCCGCAGCCTTCAGCCAACGTGTCGGAGCCAGACGGGGGAACAAGGCTCTTCTGCGAACCAGAGTCCACCAGGAAACGCCTCCCCGACCTCGAGTCTTCGATGAAAAGCAGCCTTTCCTTGTCGCCAACGGCCGCGGCTGCTAGCGTGCGTTGGCGTTGTCGTTTCCCTGAGGCTTGTAGTTGCACGGCGGGACGCACCGTCGTGCTTTGGCGCCAAAACGCTTGTGGTAGAAACACAAAGTGGCTCCTGTCCGCCCGCGGCTAGCGACCCCTGCTACCACCGATGGCTCGTCCGGCGCTGAGGACGTTGCTTGAAACTCGGGCGCTGTTGGAGATCCGTGGGCCGCCATCTGGACTTCGAAGGTCCTTGTCGTTAGAAGAATGCGGTCAGCTTCTCCGGCCAGCGCGCGGTAATTCTTCTGCTGCAGAAGCGTGGAGTTGGCCAGGACATTACGCACTTGTGCTGGAAACTTGCGGAGGAGAAGGTGGCGGAAGAGGAACTCGCAGTCGCCTGAGCCCCGCAAGGCTAACATGCCTTCCACTAGCTCCAAAGCTGTGCCATCGCCCAAACCGGGGAAGGAAAACAGTTTCTCCGCGCGCTCCGCGTCTGAAAGCGTATAACGCTGCAGAAGGAGCTCCTTGAGTGCGGCGTATTTTCCTTGTGCAGGAGGGTCCTCGAGCAGGCTCATTACCCGCTGGGCTGACCGTGGGTCCAGCGCCGCGACCACATGGTGGTACTTGGTGTCGTCTGAAGAAATCCCGCGAAGGGCGAACTGCGCTTCGACGTGAGCAAACCACGCCGGGGCGGCGTTCAGCCAGAAGTCCGGCATCCTGGCGGACACCGCAAAAGCGAGCGAGGCCGCCTGTGGGGGTTCCACCACAGGGGACGGCTGAGGGGAGCTGGCTGTAGCTTCATGCGTCGACATATTCAGCTCACGTGGGTCACCAATTGTAGGAGGTGGTGAAGAGACGACACAGGAGACGGGATGCAGGTCTTCACTTTATTCACTCCTACTTTCAACTGGCGGGAAAACCACCCAACAACACCTTATATACCAACATAACATCCGGTCCTCTGGACCTTTCACAATAAAAGCATCCTTAACACATTGGGTCCACTGGGTGTGAGTAGAGCCCCCTAGTGGTCCACCACAATATAACCGTTAACATAACGGACTTAACTCTGAACATTTTATAAAACAAATTACCTGCAAAATGAGTGGTTCACAGCACAAAGAAACTGTAGTTAGCTCCTCTACTGGTGTGGCCATCTAGAGAAAGTAGCATTTATGAATTTATTCTCTTATGAGCAACTCATACAAAACCAAACTTGTATCAACAGTTTTCTATCAAAGGTTATGTAGCAACACAATGTTGATGCATAACTCTGTATATTACAATAAACTGTATACTGTATTATGATAAATTTCACATTAGCTTTGTAGCATACTTAATGATACTTTTGTAAAATAACCGAACTGTATGACTTACCACAACAGAGAGCTGACCAACTGTGGGGAACTTCCGGTTTTACGTCATATTTATAGCCAACCAGTAGAGGGCGCTTATAAACCACACACTGCAGGACAACTATAATACATATTTTAGCAAGAATTTCACTACAAAATAATCAAAGTGTTTATACCTGTTACATATATATATATATATATATATATATATATATATATATATATATATATATATATATATATATATATAAATATATATATATATATATAGTTATATGTGTTTTTATATATAGTTTTATTCATTATTTTTAACTTTTGTATTTGCATTAAAGCACTTTTGTGCATTTTTTGCTGTTGTAAGTGGGTCTATAAAGAAAGGCAGTATGTTTTATTGATTTATTGATTGATTAATTTAAACCGAAGCAAAACTCCCACTATAGCTTAAACTACACAGTACTGTACTCCAAAGTTTTCATTTAGAAAACTGGAAATGGAGAATGTTTAGCGCAAAGGATTGATTTAAAAATATATATTTTTTAGAATAGTATTTTACAGTAAACCATTGTTTATTGAAAATATTACATATTGGTATTGTTTGTTGTATTTTTTATTTTGATTTAAAATTAAATTAAAACTATCGTTCAGTATCGTTGCACGTGGGTTCATGACGTATTGACGTCAGTTCTCTCTGCGCATGCGTACTGTAATGAAGCAATTTAGCCGAGGAGGCGTAGCATTAGCTACTGTACTAGCACTTATTAAAGGTAAGGTGTAGAAGTTCTGGTGTTTAAAATGATGTGCGCTCTTAATGGAAACATGTTTATGGTCGTTCGTATACGTTTAATATAATTATAACTGTTCGTGTGTTGATAATTTAACTCTAAACTAGTGAATTATTTCTGGGAAGCGATGAAACGCCCTGCTACTATTAGCAACTGTTAGCCAGCTGCGCTCAAATAGGCGTTCTCTGCTGAGCTTAGATGGGTGTTTATGCCAATCAATCACTTTATCTTGTTTAAGTTGCAGCGTCAACGTAATAACTGTATGGTTTTTATTTTGCCTCTCGATGGTTGTTAGTAATCATTTCGCTTAACACATAAGCTGAGGAGTGTCAAACGTTGCGCTAGATCGCTGTGCGATGTGCACTGAAACTGATTCTGTGATGAAACTGGAATAGCCAGTCTCCCAGACAACTGAGTATACTGTACTTTCTTTCTTTTCCCAGTCTTAAGCTTCATAAAGCAGCATATATTTATATACTTGTGTGTCATGTTCTGTGGTGGATCCAAGTAAAGCTAGTGGCATATGATTTTAGGGTTTAGTCAGGCAGTATCGATACAGGTTCAAACTAATTCTGAACGTGCTAACCGTGAAACCTAAATTTAATAATCCCACTTTCTGTTTAGGATTTATTAAAACCCTTCTCTTAATACATTTCAACATGTTTTTAAATCTCTCTGATTTGTTTTTACTGCATTTTCTGGAGCAAATATTCACCCTTAGCGGAAATGGGGTTTCCACCTTTGGTGTTTGTCTTATTTAAGTATTTATATTTGTATGCATGTTTGTGTGATTACAGCTTGGAGATGGCTGAGGAGATCCACTTAATGTCTACTAGATGAATGACCTCAAACTCTACAAATGCTGAAGCCAAAGAACTGAATAGATTCAACTCTGAACTAACAGAAGACAAAGCAACATTTCTTCCTTACTTCATCGTGTATGACACAGATGTTTGCCTGGAAACAAGTTGAGTTTTGAGCCCAACTAGACATGCCCATACAAAGACATCCATACAGGCTTCTGCCCAGCTATGTCAACTGAAGCCACCAGAAAAAAAAGCATTTCATGTACCGGTATGTAGGATGTGCCTCTGACTGGACACAAAGTCTTGCTCCTCTGCCACTTTTCCATAATATTGAAAGTTAGTGGGTGCTAGTGTGCACGGTAAAATATGGTGGCTAAAAATGTTTGAATGTGGCATCCTGGTGCAGGGAGTGCCTAAAGAGGCGAGGCTCTCAAGGAAAAGATTAACAACTGAAGGATAGTCTGTGGCAAATAATGGATGCCAAGCTGAAAGAGGATCTGTTTCGGAGGTACGTGACTTCTTTGGAAAAGCGTCTGGAGGAAGGTGGAGGATATACAGCAACTGGAACTACACTAAATGGAGACAAAAGCAGAAACAAAGACAGTGAGGCCCTACTCTCCACTGCCACGGCTCTGCTTGGAGCATACCAGCCAGATCCTGGACAGCAATTTCACATGGTGCGATTCTATGAGGTAGTTGAGAATTCCCTCCGCTGCCAGAGAGGAAGCAGTCTGAAGAGCCTGGAGAGAGCATTCAACACACTGGAAACCATCTGCACCAACCTGTTGCTTTTCCCTTGGAAAAAAGAGTTCAGATTTATAAAGGTGAGTTTAGTTTGTTATATCCATCCATCCATCCATTTTCTTCCGCTTATCCGGGGTCGGGTCGCGGGGGTAGCAGCCTAAGTAGGGAGGCCCAGACTTCCCTCTCCCCAGCCACTTGGAGCAGCTCCTCTGGGGGAATCCCAAGGCGTTCCCAGGCCAGCCGAGAAACATAGTCCCTCCAGCGTATCCTGGGTCTTCCTCTGGGTCTCCTCCCGGTGGGACATGCCCGGAACACCTCACCAGGGAGGCGTCCAGGAGGCATCCTAACCAGATGCCCGAGCCACCTCAACTGGCTCCTCTCGATGTGGAGAAGCAGCGGCTCTACTCCGAGTCCCTCCCGGATGACTGAGCTTCTCACCCTATCTCTAAGGGAGAGTCCAGCCACCCTGCGGAGAAAACTCATTTCAGCCGCTTGTATCCGAGATCTTGTTCTTTCGGTCATAACCCAAAGCTCATGACCATAGATGAGGGTGGGAACGTAGATCGATCGGTAAATTGAGAGCTTTGCCTTTTGACTCAGCTCTCTCTTCACCACGACAGACCGGTACAGCGCCCGCTTCACTGCGGACGCTGCACCTATCCGCCTATCGATCTCACGCTCCAGTTTTCCCTCATTCGTGAACAAGATCCCGAGATACTTAAACTCCTCCACTTGGGGCAGGACCTCCTCCCCGACCCGGAGAGGGCACGCTACCCTTTTCCGGCTCAAGACCATGGCCTCGGATTTGGAGGAACTGATCCTCATCCCGGCCGCATCGCATTCAGCTGCAAACCGCTCCAGTGAAAGCTGTAGATCACGAGCTGATGAAGCCAATAGGACCACATCATCTGCAAAAAACAGAGAAGCGATTCTAAGGCCACCAAAACGGATCCTCTCAACACCTTGGCTGCGCCTAGAAATTCTGTCCATAAAAGTTATAAACAGAATCGGTGACAAAGGGCAACCTTGGCGGAGTCCAACTCTCACCGGAAACGAGCCTGACTTACTGCCGGCAATGCGGACCAAGCTCTGACACCGGTCGTACAGGGACCTAACAGCCCATATCAATGGGCCTGGTACCCCATACTCCCGGAGTACCCGCCACAGAACCCCCCGAGGGACGCGGTCGAATGCCTTTTCCAAGTCTACAAAGCACATGTAAACTGGTTGGGCAAACTCCCACGCACCCTCCAGGACCCTGTTGAGGGTGTAGAGCTGGTCTAGTGTTCCACGACCAGGACGAAAACCACACTGCTCCTCCTGAATCCGAGGTTCGACTATCCGACGGACCCTCCTCTCCAGAACCCCTGAATAGACCTTACCAGGGAGGCTTAAGAGTGTGATCCCTCTATAGTTGGAACACACCCTACGGTCCCCCTTTTTGAATAGGGGAACCACCACCCCAGTCTGCCAATCCAAGGGAACTGCCCCCGATGTCCACGCGATATTGCAGAGTCGCGTAAGCCAACACAACCCCACAACATCCAGAGCCCTAAGGAACTCAGGACGAATCTCATCCACCCCCGGAGCCTTGCCACCGCGGAGCTTTTTAACCACCTCGGCGACCTCCGCACCAGAGATTGGAGAGCCCGATCCAAAGTCCCCAGGCTCCGCTTCCTCAGTGGAAGACGTGCCAGTAGGATTGAGGAGGTCTTCGAAGTATTCCGCCCACCGACTCACAACATCCCGAGTTGAGGTCAACAGCACGCCATCCCCACCATAAATGGTGTTGGTCGCGTACCGCTTTCCCCCCCTGAGACGCCGGATGGTGGACCAGAATCGCCTCGAAGCCGTACGGAAGTCATTCTCCATGGCCTCTCCGAACTCCTCCCACGCCCGAGTTTTTGCCTCAGCAACCACCCGAGCCGCATGCCGCTTGGACTGCCGGTACCTATCTGCTGCTTCCGGGGTCCCACAGGCTAAAAAGGCCCAATAGGACTCCTTCTTCAGCTTGACAGCATCCCTCACCGCCGGTGTCCACCACCGGGTTCGAGGGTTGCCACCACGACAGGCACCAACAACCTTGCGGCCACAACTCCGATAAGCTGCCTCGACAATAGAGGCGCGAAACATGGTCCACTCGGGCTCAATGTCCCCCGCCTCCCTCGGAACGTGTTCAAAGCTCTCCCGGAGGTGGGAGTTAAAGCTCCGTCTTACGGGAGACTCTGCCAGACGTTCCCAACAGACCCTCACAATACGTTTGGGTCTGCCAGGTCTGACCGGCATCCTCCCCCACCATCGGAGCCAACTCACCACCAGGTAGTGGTCAGTTGACAGCTCCGCCCCTCTCTTCACCCGAGTGTCCAGGACATGCGGCCGCAGATCAGATGAGACGACAACAAAGTCGATCATTGAACTACGACCTAGGGTGTCCTGGTGCCAAGAGCACATATGGACACCCTTATGCCTGAACATGGTGTTTGTTATGGACAATCCATGACGAGCACAGAAGTCCAACAACAGAACACCACTCGGGTTCAGATCAGGGGGGCCGTTCCTCCCAACCACACCCCTCCAGGTCTCACTGTCATTGCCCACGTGAGCGTTGAAGTCCCCCAGCAGAACAAGGGAGTCCCCAGGAGGCGCACCCTCCAATACCCCCTCCAAGGACTCCAAAAAGGGTGGGTAATCTGCGCTGCCGTTCGGCGCATAGGCACAAACAACAGTCAGAGCCCGTCCCCCCACACGTAGGCGAAGGGAGGCTACCCTCTCGTTCACCGGGGTGAACCCCAACGTACAGGCACCAAGATGGGGGGCAACAAGTATGCCCACTCCTGCTCGGCGCCTCTCACCAGGGGCAACTCCAGAGTGGAAGAGTGTCCAACCCCTCTCAAGGAAACTGGTTCCAGAGCCAGAGCCATGCGTTGAGGTGAGTCCGACTATTTCTAGCCGGAACCTCTCAACCTCACACACTAGCTCAGGCTCCTTCCCCACCAGAGAGGTGACATTCCATGTCCCAATGGCCAGCTTCTGTAGCCGAGGATCAGACCGCCAGGGTCCCCGCCCTCGGCCACCACCCATTCCACAATGCACCCGACCCCTTTGGCCCCTCCCACAGGTGGTGAGCCTATGGGAAGGGGGACCCACGTCTCCTCTTCGGGCTGTGCCCGGCCGAGCTCCATGGGTGAAAGCCCGGCCACCAGGCGCTCGCCAACGTGCCCCTCCTCCGGGCCTGGCTCCAGAGTGGGGCCCCGGTGACCCGCGTCCGGGCGAGGGAACATTGTTTCCATTTATATTACTCATCATAAGGGGTCTTGTGGGCTGCGCTTTGTCTCGTCCCTAGTTTGTTATATTACTTATAATTATTAAGGAGTTCAGACATTCAAAACCAATGTTTGTTAAATATTACACAGGCTATAGCATCAATAATAATAAAGAATTGTATCCACACATTGCTCAGAGATTCTCACATTATATTTTGATAAGATTCTTCTCTAAAGATTCAGGACAAACAAGTTTATGTTTCCTAGTACCGTACATATTTTTAGCACATGTATATCCTGTATAAATAAAGGTTGAATGAATGTACAAGCCCAAAACCAGAAAAGTTGGCACGTTGTGCAAATCGCAAATAAAAACAGAATACAATGACTTGCAAATCTTTTTCAACCCATATTCAACTGAATAGAATGCAAAGACAATATATTTAATGTTCGAACGGAGAAACTTTATTTTGTTTTGCAAATAACCATTAACTTAGAATTCAATGGCAGCAACACATTGCAAAAAAGTTGGCACAGGGACATATTTACCACTGTGTTACATCGCCTTTCCTTTTAACAACACTCAGTAAACGTTTGGGAACTGAGGAGACCAATTTTTGAAGCTTTTCAGGTGGAATTCTTCCCCATTCTTGCTTGATGTACAGCTTAAGTTGTTCAACAGTCCGGGGTCTCCGTTGTCGTATTTTACGTTTCATAATGCGCCACACATTTTCAATGGGGGACAGGTCTGGACTGCAGGCAGGCCAGGGGAGGACCCGCACTCTTTTGCTACGAAGCCACGCTGTTGTAACACGTGCAGAATGTGGCTTGGCATTGTCTTGCTGAAATAAGCTGGGGCGTCCATGAAAAAGACGTCGCTTGGATGGCAGCATATGTTGCTCCAAAACCTGTATGTACCTTTCAGCATTAATGGTGCCTTCACAGATGTGTAAGTTACCCATGCCTTGGGCACTAATGCACCCCCATACCATCACAGATGCTGGCTTTTGAACTTTGCGCCTATAACAGTCCTGATGGTTCTTTTCCTCTTTGGTCCGTAAGACACGACGTCCACAGTTTCCAAAGACAATTTGAAATGTGGACTCATCAGACCACAGAACACTTTTCCACTTTGCATCAGTCCATCTCAGATGAGCTCGGGCCCAGCAAAGCCGGCGGCGTTTCTGGATCTTGTTGATGAATGGCTTTTGCTTTGCATAGTAGAGCTTTAACTTGCACTTACAGATGTAGCGACGAACTGTAGTTACTGACAGTGGTTTTCTGAAGTATTCCTGAGCCCATGTGGTGATATCTTTTACACACTGATGTCGGTTTTTGATGCAGTACCGCCTGAGGGATCGAAGGTCACGGGCATTCAATGTTGGTTTTCGGCCTTGCCCCTTACGTGTAGTGATTTCTCCAGATTCTCTGAACCTTTTGATGATATTACGGACCGTAGATGGTGAAATTCCTAAATTCCTTGCAATAGCTCGTTGAGAAAAGTTGTTCTTGAACTGTTCGACAATTTGCCCACGCATTTGTTCACAGAGTGGTGACCCTCGCCCCATCCTTCTATGTGGATGACTGAGCATGTCAAGGAAGCTGCTTTTATACCCAATCATGGCACCCACCTGTTCCCAATTTGCATGTTCACCTGTGGGATATTCCAAATAAGTGTTTGATGAGCATTCCTCAAATTTCTCTGTCTTCTTTGTCACTTGTGCCAGCTTTTTTGAAACATGTTGCAGGCATCAAATTCCAAATGAGCTAATAATTGCAAAAAATAACAAAGTTTACCAGTTCGAACGTTAAGTATGTGGTCTTTGCAGTGTGTTCAATTGAATATAGGTTGAAAAAGATTTGCAAGTCATTGTATTCTGTTTTTATTTGCGATTTCCACAACGTGCCAACTTTTCTGGTTTTGGGCTTGTAGATGGATTTTGTTTTCGTACAAATAATAGTTTAATGCTAAAGTTATCATCCTTTTCTGTCAAACTTTTTACTGATTACAAGATGTTGACTGAGGCCAATGTAGTTCACAGTAATAAACTGTTAGATAAAATTAATTTGTTTTAATTGCCAACCTTTTGCCAACCCTAGATTAGATTGCAATTGTACACTTGAATGAAGTGTGCACAGAACATGAGATTGTGCTTCAGCTCTTTTCTAACCACTCAGAAGTACAGTTTTTACAGGGTGTTACAGTTTAAAATATATATTTTTTCAGTGTATTAATGTGTAATTCAGTCTTAATATTTAGAATGTTGTCTCTGGTTAACATCCAACATACTCCACATGTACCATTATCAATCCAATATGTTCTTGAACAGCTCTTTCGAACAAAAACTTTCAGTTGATAGCTTGACTTTAGTAAAGTTTATTTTAAAAAAAATGAGAATTTAGAAAACAAAAACAAACACGTTTAAAAAAAATACAGTGGAATAAAAATAACTATTAAAAATCATAATGTTACTCATAATATGTTAATGTTGACATGAATGGTTTTATTTGAGATTTTTATCTTTTTTTTTAAGAGGCACTAATTATTATTTCCAATGTTGTCTCTTTCAGACCTTCACTGGCCCGTATGTGTACCATCTTCAGTCTACTATTCTTGATTCTGAGCTCCGAACTCTAATGCTGACCATCGGATATTCTCGTGACCACGATTCGCAGTTTATATTGCAGGAGCACCAAGGTGACACAAATTATCTCCGCCAGCTAGCATTTGAGCTTTTCTTGGCCCAGGCAGAGTGTCGTCTTCTGGGAGAGGTAGTGGCTCTTGCCCGTGGTTCGGCCTCAGAGCTGGAAGCTCTGGAACTCCGCAGAGGTTGCAGAGATGATGCTGCTGGCTGTGCCGAAGCCCTCCGCAGACGTGACAGCCTTGGAGCAGATATGGCCCGACTGTCTGTGCGACCGCTGGATATAGACAGGCCTCATGCCCATCAACTGAGGCGGGGCAGTCGACCATCCAAGTCTGTGGATGTTACAGATGGGGCTGGTCACTGGCACGCAGCTGTTAACAAGCCTATTTTGAAGGCGTCATTGAGTCTAAGGAAGGAGCCTCTATTTGTGGATGCTGAGGAGGATATGAAGGATGAGATCATCAGGCCCAGCACCTCAGCTTCTTTTTTCTCAATTGCAGCTCCACCTTCTTATAGCCCTGTTGCAGACTTTTTCCCAATTCAATCACCTACCCCAGCCGATCCCTACACATCCTACCATCTGTCCTCTTTAGATGAGATCGACCTGTACACAGAAAAAGGGGGTGCAGGGACTGGAGGAAGGCAGATTCTATCCCGACCCCCATTCAGAGAACCTCGAGATGCCAGAGATGGCTGGCTGCTTAAAACTCATTGCGTCAAGTGTCAAGGTTGTGGACTGGGTTGTTCAACAATGACGTCCTGCCAGAGGTGTGACATGATTCTTTGCCCTGCCTGCCATGATGTGGACCCTTCCCCTTGCTGTGGCCTCCAGGAGTACCACTCCAAATCTCCGCGACCCCTTGATGGATACATTCCTGTTAAGGAAAAGCTCTCTGTCTACTCCAATGCTCATTCTCACTCCCATCTTCATCCGCATCCCCTAACATTAACTCATTCACATTCTCATCCTCACCCCCAGATGTTGGAGAAACCGCTCATGCCCATCAAGCTCTTTCCAAGTAAGTCTGCTGCTTTGACAACACCAAAGGGAGGCAGCAGTGACCGACTCAGCATGGGGGGATCACGGTGTGGATTTTGCAACAAGCCAGGTGCTTCACACACCTGTGTGAACTGCTCAAAAGTATCATGTGACTCGTGTATGGGCTTGTATGCAAAAGATATGTGCACCCGAAAGAATCCTCAGCACAGCTTTGTGCCCAACCATCAGCTCAACTTTAAATCTGGCACCATATCTCACTTAGTGTACCGATGAATTAAGTGGTTGGGCTGTTCATCCTAACATAAAGTGTAGTCTTGCACTATTGCTTCACCTTTCTTCATGTTTACATTTTTAATTTTTTGCTCTCTGTTGTATCTTTTGGTCTTTTTTCCCCCCACTTGTACATTTTTCTCTTACTCTGTGGGGCCATGCAATGCACATGCCACAGAGAACTATATCATCCACCCATCTCTCTACCTTGTACAACTTCAGGCCTTTGTCCATTTGTTTTATCTTGCAACCTGCTCTTGAGTAGTCGTGTGATGTTGTAGCGCTTCCCAGTGTTCTCAAACTTTTACACTCAATAGAGACACTGGAAAAGGTTTTATTTTATTTTTAATGAAATCAATCCAAAAGATCATAATATACATTGCCTAACCTTTCAGCTAACAAATCCAATATATGAATATTATATATACAGTGTGTGCGTGTGTGAGAGTGAAAGACCTCTGAGCTTGCATTGTGTTTAAAAGTATATTAAAACTTGAAAAAAAAAAAACGTAGGGGAAAAAACTTACACTGGAAGACTATAGTATATATTTTTATTCTCTGGGACAATGTGAGACTGTTAAACAGACTCGATCTGGCAGTGGGATTCATTTAGAGTATTTATTCGTGTATGTGGGTGTAGGATAGAAGATATCAAAGGGATACAGACGATGGTCAGAGGCCATGTGTTCTCTTTAAAAGATTATGCCGTGTAAATGAACTCTGAAACGTTTGCGATTATAAGGCTGATATTTAAACGCTGCTGTTAAAGATAGATTCTTTTAGATAATTGCAGATCCACAACTCCCCTGTCATTGCACTCCTCTAACCTCCATGGTTCATGATCTCTCCTTCCCAGGTTAGTCTTCAGTCAGTCTCAGGTGGGGTCGCAGGAGCTTTTCATCTGGGCCACAAATCAGGGGACTGCAAACTGCTTCTTGATGGTTTTAGGTCGTGTGAAAGTTTATACTCTGTAGTTTCTGTCTACCTCAAATACCATCAGCTTAAACACCCAGTTTGACATTGCAGTTTCAAACTAGCCTCAAATCATCAGAAACACACCATTTACTAAACTTGTTTGTGATTTGCTACTCATGCGTTTGCTTAGTGGACCATGTCCTCTTCCAATCAGCTGCGTCAGACATCTTTAGAGGTTTATTGTGTTATTGTGGTTCTGCCATCGCAACGGTTTAGAAAATATTCTTGTTCTACTTCTGGTTCTAGTTTCTGTGCTAAGTGAGCTGACATAAGCTGGACTGCCTGTGAATTTTAGTCAAGTTTCGAGTGACCTTGCTACAATTTGCTTGTGGAGCTTAAATTATTCATTTACGGTACTCTGTTGAAGTTACAAATGCGTGTTGTTTCTTCTTTTTTTTTCTTTTTTTTTTAAAGATGGAAACAGCTTGTGTTGCAACTAAGTGAATCACAAACAGAGCTAAAGACCTTAACATTTGAAGCGCCACAAAGAAAGTGGTTATTACACTAAATTTCACCAAGATTTCTTCTGCATGCAGTGCATGATATTGTAGCTTTTTGTATAGTT
>JBBPBX010060679.1:0-21365 GCA_038048925.1 Garcialebias charrua
GCAGTGGTCTGTTCATTTTTATACAGCTGCATGTTTTATGCTATTTTATTCACCTGTTATTTCTTCAGGGGGGTTGAAGGAAGAATCTCTTTGCATGTCGCAGGTTGAAACAGGTTGAAACTTCAACACAGGCAGTGGACTGAGGAACAGCGAGGTCTCGTAGTAGACCTAGCTAGCTGCTAGCTTAGCAACTGTCCAGTAGCATTCTGCTGCGGGAGGTTGTTCTGTTTTGTCTGTTTCCCATATCCAAGATGTAATGTAGGAACGTAATCCACGGAGCTTGGATCACCACCATCCACGGATCACCACCGTACGGAGCTAGGATCACCACCGCGACCAGAGTAGTATTATTACCCCAGACTTCCGGAAAATTCTGGAAAAATACGAGTGCGCATGCGCGATGACGTCAACTGGTAAAAGGTCTATTCTTATTCTAAACTGGCTGGATTTAATGAGGAACATGTGGAGAATTTGTTGCAAAACAAGTTTTCTCGTTTCAGTCAGTGCTGTGTTTTAGCTGAAATACTTTTCATTGGTGGAAACATGAAAACTTCATTGTAAGGCTGGCATCTTTACTTTAAGAAGCTGTTCAAAAATGGTGAATCTAGTTTACGTCTTTTAAGAACAATTATAATTTCGTGATTCAGTCCAAGTAAAACTGTGCGACACCCGACTGGCAGATGCAGCTCTAACAGTTCTCCATGTGCTGTTCTGCTCCCAACAGGCGGACTTTCAGCTGAAAATCTTCGGGGTGCGAGGGGAGCACGCCGTCGCCGTGTCGCAGCTGGAGGGGGTCATTGCTGAGCTGCGGAGGAGCAAGTCGCACAGCGCGGCTCAGGACTGCGCTCAGGTCTGCGATGTGGCCGTGTCCACTGCGGATGACGTCGCCCTGAAGACGTGGCGCACCGTGGGGATCCAGACCGACAGGGAGACGTTTGTTAAGAGCCCAGAGGGGGGTGGAGCGGCCCTCGCTCAAAGCCCCAACCAGAACCTGCCGAAAAAACTCAACTTGGATTCTATTGAGCAGAATTTGAAATTGGAGACAGGCCTGGGCCCTTCTGGAATACCACCACCCCCTCCTCCACCTCCTCCACCTACAGGCCTTACAGGCATACCTGTGCCACCCCCTCCTCCCCCTTTGCCAGGCCACACTGGTGCGCCACCACCACCTCCTCCTCCTCCTCTGCCAGGAGGTGGCCCACCACCTCCACCCCCACCTCCTCCACTGCCAGGAGGTGTCCCACCACCTCCACCCCCACCTCCTGGCCTACCTGGAAGCGGTCCACCTCCACCTCCCCCTCCTCCAGGCTGCGGCCCCCCGCCTCCACCACCTATGGGCGGGTTTGGCCTGAACGTGGAAAAGGCCCCAAGGAAACCTGTGGTGGAGCCTGCGTGTCCCATGAAGCCTCTGTACTGGAGCAGGATACAGATACAGGACAACAAGTATGTTCAGATCCTATTTCCAAACATGTCACCGAGTATCACACGGGTTTGTAGGAGAGACCATATCTGTCCAGGTTTACCTTCTGTCAAATTCAGAATTGAATTCAAAATCCTACTTCTAACCTACAAAGCCCTCAACAACCTAGCTCCATCTTAAATTACAGATATTATTGTCCCATATTTTCCTAACAAAGCACTTCACTCTCAGACTGCAGGTTTACTTTTGGTTCCTAGAGTTTCCAAAAGCAGAATGGGAGGAAGATCTTTCAGTTATCAGGCTCCTCTCTTGTGGAACCAACTTCCAGTTTCTGTCTGTGAGACTGACTGTCCAGTTTTAAGACTGGGCTTAAGACTTTCCTTTTTGATATATCCTATAGTTAGTACAGGTAGTCCCCGACTTACGAGCGCATCGACATACGAGGTTCCGGACTTACGAGCTGACTAACGAACAGTAAAGTTGTACAGAACATACAGAAAATACAGCACTGGTATGTGTTTTTAGATGAAAGTGTGTTAGCTAACAGTTTGTAAACAAGTTTCTGAGCATGTTTATGAACTAGTATGTACGTTTGTGTTGAAAAACGAGTGTTCGTAGTAGCGCTAGCATAAATTTTCCGACTTACGACCGAAAATCCGGACGTACGAGCGACACGTGTTTCGTGTTCCGACATACGAGATTTCGTGTTACGAGCACCTCGTAGTAACGGAACTCGCTCGTAAGTCGGGGACTACCTGTATAGTTAGCAGCTTGTTATTCTGCCCTAGACTTAGACTACTGGAGGACAAATTGACCTAATTTCCTTAAATGAATTGTTAAAAGTGAATAGATGTTTGATAATATTTGCATCTTAACGTGATTTTTCAACCTGCCATTGTGTATCTATTCCTCCTTCCTGTTCCTCTCAAACCCAGCCGGTCGAAGCAGATGGCCGCTTGTCCTGAACCTGGTTCTGCTAAAGGTTTCTTCCTCCTGAAGGAGTGTTTCCTTTCCACTGTCACCTTGGTGCTTGCTCAAGATGAGAGTTCTGTGATAAAGTTGAACTCAAAGCAGTCTGCGCCTCAGAAAAATAATGTTATTACCTTACTTTTATGTGTATGAATGTTTCTGTTCAGTGCCCTGAGGTGACTTCTGTTGTGGCTTGGCGCTATATAAATAAACTGAATTTAATTAAATTTTTAACAAAGCTCGGGTCAGAAAACCGAATTTCCCTGCTCAGGCTTGAGCGTTGAAGCCATTATTCTAATGGTTCTGAGATTCTGCCCTAATCCCTGGTTGCTCTCATCAATCACGTGCCTGATGTTCTTGTCTTGGCAGACTTTTCCAATGCTGATATTTTGGATGAGGCACTCAGTAACAGTAAGTAGATTATCCAGGCCATTTACAGAGGCTGTGGTCGTCGCCTCTGAATGCTAGCCTTCAAGATTTACGGCCTTGTATTTCCGTGGTTAGATTAGTAGAGCAAGGCCTATCCAGGACCAGTCTGACTGCTCAACAGCAGCTTCATGTCAGCTGTAAATTAGCTGTAAAGATCCAAGTTAAGGGGCGTTAAATGGGTCAGATGTTTGACTGGAGCAGTAGTGATCTCTTGAAGCTACGTTTGTTGGATTTGATGTGAATAGTGTGAATGTTTATTAAAGACCGTGTAAAGTGGAATTAGATTTGTGTTTTTAGTTTGTCACATGGCATAAATATGTGTTATTAATCACCCATATAAATCTGACTGATTAAAAACATTGTTTTCCTTATAAAATTAAGTGTCAAAAATCATGAAAAAACATGATTTTCCCTTAGTCTGGAACTGTGGGGGCGTGTCAGCACGTGGGCGTGGTTTCAGCGCAGTTCTGCAGCTCAGAGAGCAAGTAGGAGGACTCTCTCGCTCAGAGCTGAACTGTGTGGAGGAGGAAGACAGGTTCATCAGTAAACCTGCTCTGTTTGCTCCTTTTTCCAAGAGTTACGCTGTTTTTAGTGCACAAACAACTCTGGTTTTATTTTTAAAGTTGAGGACGCAACTATAATTCATAACTCCGCTGTTATGTGTTTAGAAGATGAGCGGACTCGCGCGGCTGCACCGGTCCGACCCGACACATCGCATGCGGGGGCTGTGTTGGTGATTAAGATAAAGAGTAATCACGTTGATAACTAAGTATGCAATGGACCTGTCGCATTTTCTTAGCAAAAAAGGAGCTTGTGAACTTGTAGGGCACAGGCTTAGCAATAAAAAAAAAGAAAGAAAAGAAACAGGAAAGGCGGCGGCGGTGTCCGGAGGCTGAGGAGGGAGACGGTCAGTAGCAGGTGCCCTGACCATTAAAACATCCTGGGAAGATGCAGGAACGAGGCATAATTGATTAGCTAGCTAACAATGAACAAAATATCTATGCTATTGCTATCTGATGCTATCTGCGAGTCGCGAGTGAACGGCTCCACCCATGCGAAGAACAATTTATATGACTGGAGCAGCAGGGGGTGGGGGCTATACTAATGAGGACCGCGTGACGAAACGCGGTCCCGTTTAAAACACGCCTAAAAAATCCTGAAACACACATGTCTTTATACACAGTTTCATGTATAACTTCAAAATTAATTGAGCTACAATTTTGAGACTTTTTACTCATTTACAACATTACAATTATCACATTTATAATGTTTATTTAAGAAAATGTTGAAATTCACTTTACACGGTCTTTAAGCATTCACACTATTGTGATCCATTTTTCTTCCGTATATTTTTCGGCATCTTTCTCATTCCACAATTTTTGTGCTATTTCAACAAATCATAAATCAAAACATTCAGCTCTTTCAGGACAATCTTGCTATGACTTTTGGTGTTGGTGCAACTTTAGCGTTTTGAAATATTTAGCCTTTTCTTCCTCTTTTTTTTCCCCCATAGAAAATGAACTGAGCTCATTTTACTTCCATCTTTAGAGCTGTTTACAACGTTTTACTGCTCCTTTCATGTTTTGGTCTGGTTCAACTTCTTTCAGCTTCCTTGTGCAAATTTTAACTATTTTCAGCTAATTTCATCAGTTTTTTCAACAGTTTTGTGCTCCTTTTAGGTTCTTTCTGCTAACTACAAAATGTTTGTGTTTCTTCTAACTTCTTTCTGCTAATTTCAGCTTGTTATGTCAGCTTATTTTTGCTAGTTTCAGCTTTTTCTGCTATTTCAGCTACTATTTAGCTGTTTTGTACTAATTTTAGCTTCTTTTTTTGGCTAATTCCACATTTGTTGCACTAATTTCAACCTTTTTCAGCCTAATTCAGCAAATAAATGTGCTTTCCCTACTTCTAGTAATTTAAGCTTCTTTCTGCTTTATTTTTATTTTTTAACAATTTTCAGCTGCTTTTTGTTAATTTCAGCTTTTTTTCAGATAATATCCACTTCTTCAGGTTCAGCTACTATTTAGCTCTTTTGATGCTAATTTTAGCTTTTTCAGCTACCGGTACATATTTTGTGCTCATTTCAGTTCTTTCTGCTTCCTTCTGGTATAGTTTAAGCTTCTTTCTGCCTTTTCAGCTACTTTTATTAGTTAATTTCCTCATTTTTGTGCTAATTTCTGCTTCTTATTTAAATCTAATTCAGAAAATTAGATTGTCCTTCTATTTCAGCTACATCTCAGAATTTTTAGTTTTTGTGTTGTTAATTTCAGTTGTTTTTCAGCAAGTTCTTCTGCAATAAGCTTTCACGCTGCATTTTTTGCAGGAAATGCAATTTCTCTAGTTCCCGCCCGGCAGTCTTAATTTGTCACTTCAAAAATTGTCCGTGAAAATCTTATGAGAGTCAGATGCAGTTTTCCAGAATACAAAGTAGTTCCCTGGGGCCTCATGTATCAACCGTGCGTGCGCACAAAAACCTTGCTTACGTCACTATCCACGCAAAACCCCGTATGTATCAAAACTGAACTGAACGTGAATATGTGCGCATCCAGGTACATTTCCACGCCAGCTCCAGAGCAGGCGTACGCACGTTTCTGTGGTTCTTGTTCCTTTGGCGACACTTACAGGTGATTCAGAGAAACTGAAGCCCCACAGTCTGTGGTTGACTTTAAGAGCGGCTTGAAGACCTTTCTTTTCAACCGAGCATACTCTACTCCTCATGATTCTACTTTTGATCATAGCTGATACTGTTGTTGATTTTAATTGTTTATTAAATGTTTTATTGACATTTAATTCTGTTGCACCTTGTAGCACTTTGAGATTTCATTAATGAAAAGTGCGTTATAAATTGAATTCATTATTATTATTATTATTATTATTATTATTATTATTAACTGTTCATGATGTGAAAATGATTAATATTCCCACCAAACACACGATTAACAAGTATTACATCCACATGACGCAGTAAATAAAGGACGCGCAAAGTTGTGCCAAAAATAAATTTAACAGGAACGGATTCATTCAGCCTTACTGGAGAATATAATAAAGAGTGTAACACGCAGAGCATTTATTTATAAACAGATATAATTTTCTGATCTAGGATATGGCTTATCAGCCGTTCTCAGAAACAATCATTTTTCAGTTTGGCACTGCTGCGCTCTGGAGCAACACAGGAGCCGTGCATCACGCGTGCACATGCAGAAGCAGCAGCGATCAAACTGTTCCACAGGAGCTTTGCTGAGGGAGCTGGCAGGTCGATCTGGACTGTGCCAGTCCAGTCCACACAAAGCCGATTCATGTCCAATGGAATGGTCTCATCCATATGATTCCAAAGGCTGAGTGGTCGCGCTTTGGAGCGCGCGCGCACCCTCACCGGTGCGGCAGCTGGAGGTGATTCATAATCTGCGTTTATTGTAGATTTCTCCAAAATGACACGTGAAAGTACACCATATATAACTTGTAGGAGAGTAATAGCTTCACAGACAAACAGATTGCGCACAAGGCTGTGGCGCGCGCAGCGTTTGGAGACTCCAACATCACGTCATGTCATGAAAACTCTCCACTGAGACGCACAGACCCGTTTCTTCATATCATCTATTAAATAAACAAAGATCTACCAAACATCTAAGTTCCTCTGTGTTTACAGTAATTATGGTAATAAACTCGTGCGCAAAGTTAATATTTTCACTCAGAATGAATGGATGAGCCGTTGCGCACCAAAGCAGGGTGCGCGCACACACTAATACCGACACACAATCACTCGTTCTTTGCGTGATGAACACATTTTATTACTATTCTTACTTAGGATTATTTTCCTCACTCATATTATATTAAATTCATTATTTTCCTGAATCTAGAAATGATTTCTGATCGCGCAGGGATCAAACAAACATGTCCTTCACACATGCAGGAAGTAATTTGCATCTGTTTAACATATGTAAATGAAGGCGTGTCAGGGGAGGTGTCTCACGTGCGCTCAGTTCCACGTTAATTGTGATGTACAAAAGGAATGTGCGTGGATTCAGGTGTACGCACAGTTTGATACATCTGGATTTTTTTGTGCGTACACACTTTTCTGGATTTGACCATACGTCACTTTTCAGTAGGAAATCCACGCAAGTCTTTGTACATGAGGCCCCTGCTCTGTATTTCGGGCGTTTATACGGACAAAATCAAAACAAGGTTTTGTCGAAACGGTGAGATTATCTTGATTATCTTGAGGGAGAACCTCTTGGCTGCCTAGTCTTTCTGTCCTGGTTGATGGCCTTCAAAAAAAGAGCTGTAATGATCTGCAGTCCGTTAAAAAAGATAATGATGGTGTCATCATTCCCAAGTCGTTGTTTAGAATAGATTCATTTGATTCCAAGCGCTCTTGATTAGACTCTTAATGTCCATTTGATGAAGAGATTTTGGAAGCGAAAGCACAGCTGGACGTGTGGAAGAAGACGTGTTTGTACCATCAAAGCGCCGAACATCCTCCTGACTTTATCCACCTTTTTTTTTTCTCCAAACTCTGTTTGTTTTATTTCCACGTTACTCAGCAACTTCTGCAGCACAGCATCTCCCTCCCTTTCTTTTGTCCTGACGAGAAATGATCCCATTACACAGACACAAATAGGTTGTCTGAAACTTTTATTTTTATCACCTAGCTCGTAAACATGGCTTTTATTTTCCCCCAAAGTTGAGATTGGGGGGGGATCCAGCCAAGTTTTTGTCCAGACTGCGAAATGGAAAATGGAAAACAGGTTGAATAAACATCAAATAAACTTCCACAACGCTGGATTTATGACGCGCTTTGCTGCATGCCTGCTGTCTGAGCAAGTGTGATGTCATGGTTTGCAGCCTGGATCTGGAGTTTTGATGCATCTGTTTGTTTGTTCTTCTAGCAACAACACGCTGTGGGGTTCTCTGAAGGAGCCTGATATCGTCAGTGCCAACGAGTTCGAGGATCTCTTCTCGAAGGCCGCTCTGCAGCAGAAGAAGAAGCCCCTGTCAGACACGTACGAAAAGAAAGCCAAAACTAAGCAGGTACTGGGCCAACCGAGTTCACTTCTTTGTGTGTGCGTTTCCTCTTCCTTTGCTATGCGGTACTGTTATAGAGACGTGTGCAAAGCTTGTCTTGTAAAAGTCAAGAAGAAGTAGCTTAGCTAGATACATTTCTGCCGGATTGATCTACCTCCTCACTTGTTGGTGCCCCGTCCAATGATGCAACTCTGCACTACTCCTGCAGCCAGCTCTGTCGGGTCCTCTCTGTGGCGTCCGAGCACCCACTGCCCCAGACTCGTTCTGCTAAATCCATACACATCCCCTGTTCTGATCAATTTGTAAAGGCTCCACTCTGCTCCAGAGGGCCATACTGTGTGAGTGTGTGTGTCCTTGGTCTCCATCCCTACAGCTCTCCAAGCAGTCTGGTCACTCAAACTGTCCAACATTTGATCCAGCTCAGACAACTGTCTCCTGTCTTGGCTTACATCAGCTTGTTGGGGGAGACTTGACCACGTACATGGAAACTCTGTTGAAATCAGTTCATATCAAATAAAAGTAAACGGAGTGTCCAGTTTAGTATTTGTTGTATGGCACCCTGAAGAAATTTGTTATCTTTGTTTAAATATTTTTGTTCCCCGAACCTGCTGCGCCTTATTTGAATTTCACTGTCTGCGTTTGGAGTCCACGTCTGCGATTAGGGAAGAAAAGTGAGTATCTGAGGCCCACGTTCATGGAAAGTAGCAGAAACTTGTTTACTTAGTTTAAAGAGTGAGAAATCACTTGAGAGAGAAATCATCTGAATCACACGCTGAGGATAACTTCCAAGAAGTTCAGCTCGGTTGAAAAGGAAGAAAGAAAAAAATCTGGGGGGAAGGACAGGAAGAGTCGTGATGACGGATGAGGCTGAAAAGATGCTGTTAGAGTTGGAGGTGACTCACTTTTAAAGGCAAGCTTTTCAAGGAAGAGAGCATAAAAGGAGGACTATCTATCAACAACTACACTGTGGGATAAAATGGTTGACATTACCGGAGGGTTAACATGGAATAAACTACATTTTGGTCTTGCTGCTAAAGCTAGTATCATTATTGATATGTATTTTCATCATAAACCTTTAAATAAATAATTCACACAAGACAACAGGCGTGAGATTTTTGACTCTTTGCAAAGAGGGAAGTTCACCCTGACTACGGTAGATCAGGATGAACTCCAACTTTCTAAGGATTTTTGTCTCTCTTTTATTCAAGCGAGTGGCACAGAACATAATAATCAGAAAGGTCAAAACACACACACACACACAGTTCCATCACATTGTCTCAAGCTCTCAGACGATAAACTGGAGCCGAACATTTCGTGTTTACGTCTGTTTCTGGGAAAACTAATGTTTATCGTGCAGGCGTGATAGGCTTTGATAATCAGCTTTGTGCACCTAATAAAACAGGAACGAGGTCAGGTCACAATGAGAACACTTGATGAACTGGAAAAGTAGAATAAAAAAATGATAAAATATAAGTGTTTAAAATATGAAGACTTTTAAATACCTCTAACAATTATCACAAACATTCTTTCAAAAAACAACTGGGATATTTTGCAAAAATGCAAACAATAATGTAAAATTAGAAACAAAAATAGATAAAATGGTAATTTTTGAATCAGTAATATGTCTTTAAAAAGGTAAGATGTGAAGAAACTACTGGTAGTAAAATGAGCATCTCCTGCAAAAATGCATTGTGCGTGTTTATTGCTGAATGATTCTGCTGACAGACGCCAGAGAAGCTGAGTCGTCTCTACTTGTTTCATATGAACAGATGAAAGTGTGACCAAAATTAGTTCAATGAATTGCACTAACATAGCTAGGAAAGGCTAGCTTAGAGTCAGAAGTAGGGAAATGGCAACAAAAAAAGGCAGAAAATGCTCGTTTAGAGTGATTCTGAAAAACATAAACAGGATTTTAATATTGTGCATGCTTAATAAGCATTCACATAATAATCCTCACATGACTAAACACTGATCTTGCAGTTTATTCTTAATCACATTTTGCAAAGCTTCACTTTTTTTTAAATGATCACCATTAAATTAATAAATAAGCATACATAATTTATATTCACAAGCACCACTTGTAAAGTAAATTACAGTGAGAGGCCTAATTATGACTATTTAAAGTTAGTTAGTCCCTAACAAACAAAAATAAAATCCACATTTATATTATGATGTAGTATTTTTCTTCTTTTTCTCCTTCAATTCAGTTCAACCTTTATAGGTTAGTCTGATTGAGCCTCGAGGACTCATTTACAAGAGAGACTTGTAAAAATTTATTATTATAATTAAAATAAGTAGTTGTTGAATGAATATCAATTTGATTGGTTAATAGTTTAAGATCTGGTCTTCAGGTTTTAGTTTGGAAATAATAAACGTTTTCTATGTTTGCTTCATGGGAAAAGTTTGTTACGGAATATACCGAGGCACCATTTTTTAAAACTATTTTTTCTTGTTTTAGAGCATTTCTTTTCTCTGCAAGCTGCTTTAAATTTTTCTGTATTCTTTGTTGTGTTTTTCGACCTGCACTTTTTGTTTCTTTAAATTTTACGCTGCAGAGTCGGATCCGACTGTGATCTGCGCCCCTCTGTGTAATTCCAACACCAGTCCTGGATTTTTATTTGTATCTGCACGACGAGCTTCAGAACCCCCTTACACCCCCATTAGTCTGGTGTTTTTTGTTTGCACTTTCGCCTACGAGTGCATGTTTCAATGCGCGCCTTCCGTGCGTGCGTGTGTGTGTGATGACAAACCGTTATGCATTTGATCAGAAAGTGTTGCCAGATCATGCTAACGCCACCGCCTGGGGCTCCGAACGGCGAGGGGAGATGAGTGTGTCGGATTGGAATGTGTGTGTGCATTATGCATATGAGCCATTTTCCTGATTCCCACCAAGTGCACGTGCCAAAAGTTTTCTAACTCAGGCGATGCGGCTGATGCCTACGTGCGAGAGTTAATCTTTATCATGTGTTCCATAAAAAGTAAAAAAAATCAAAGCTTTTGTTTTTCTGTAGCTCTTTGCTCTCTGCTGCTTAGCATATCAAAGCTAAGGAGATGACATGGAGGAGAGTTCTCCCACCGGAGCAGGCCGCACCGAACTGGACTGGACTGGACCCAGGGTATAATTGCCTGCATGTGGCTTCACCGGTGTAAGAAACCAAAAAGGGGGCACCCATAGAAGAGCGAGGGTGCAGGAATTGGCATGTAGGTGCATTCTTGAGGGATGAGGATGGAAAAGAGATAAGAGTGAAGAAATTATTTTAGCCAAACACGCTGCTGAGTTTGTCTGGGTGCAGATACATGCGTCAGCAATCGTCGTTCCCTGCACACAAGCTGTATCAAGTTTACACAGTGCTGAGCTCTTTAAACAAACCGTTTCTTTAGCCAGATTTTAATTTATTAGCATTCACTGCGCGTTTATTAAAGAAATATTTGAACTCGGCGGTCTGACGTAGATGCGTCAAACTATCAGCGCTAGGTGAAAGTGAAGGATTGATGGGAAGTCTCGATCTGGTATTATTGTTACTTATGCCTGGGTGATATCTAGACAAACAGAAAGAGCGTAAACTATCTGCATCCCCTGATATCAGCCACCTGCTTCAGCTCAAAACCCTCGACGCTCCCCGTTGTCTTCAGTCGTTTATTTTCTTAGCTCGCTCATTTTTTTCATGCTTTATCATGACAAAGGCAGAGGGATCATGCATTTGCCCATGACCAGGGGTCTGCAACCTTTATGATCAAAAGAGCCATTTCTGCCCTTTCGTTCACTAAATTAAATGTGTCAAGAGCCGCAATACCTGCTACAACTGTCATTATCAACTGGTGGCCCGTGGGCCATTTTAAGTTTGCTAGAGGGGCTTTTCTGGCCAGTAGGTGTGAAATTATAAAACTAAAAACATCTAATGATTGTTAACATTTATTGATTTTTTTTACATTTTGAGACAAAAGAAAATATTGGATTCCATCCATCTTCCATTCATCTGTCCAACGTCTTGTATTGTCTTGTATTTTGCCAATAATAAAAATAATAATAATAATAATAAAACAGTGAACTGTGCAGATAAATGTGCTTTTTATAAAATTGTGGAGTACCTTATTTTTTGGACTATAAGGCACATTTAAAATCTTTTAATTTTCTCAAAAAAATTGACAGTGAGCCTTATAATCGAGTCTTCTGTATTAATTCTGGTTGTGCTTACTGACCTCAAACCGATTGTATGTGGTTATTATGAATGAGTTGGATAAAGTTGAACTTATCTGTTTTGTTTTGATAATGCGCCTTATAATCCAGTGTGCCTTATTTATTAAAACAGACCCCTTCATTGATATTGAGCCTTATAATATGGTGCACCTTATAGTCCAAAAATATGGTAATTGCATATCCTACTTTGAAGAATAAAGCATAAAGTTAAAGAGAGTATAATTTACTTTGTGTATTAGTACTAGTATCCACATATTTGCAAAGGAGTTGACAGGAAAACTGTTAAACTAGTCATTTTTTGTGGGTACAACATCCTAGTTTTATGTTGGTTTTGGTCAAAGCTTGAAAGAGCTGCTGCAGAGGGACCAAAGAGCCGCATGTGGCTCCAGAGCCGCAGGTTGCAGACCCTTGCCCATGACTGTGCATGCATGTGTTCACCTGTCCTGCCAGCAATATGTTATGAATCACTGCAGAAAGTAATCTAGATTGATATGTTCAACTTTTTTATTTATTTTTATTTATTGATTTATTTATTTTACATTGTTAAAAGAAAAACATCCTTACATGTAATATTAAAAGCAAGATAAAACATAAAATGAAAGGTGGCAGGAAGAAGAAGAAATCTTATTATACCTGCCCCTTTTTTCCAAAACAAAAAACAAAATCAATACAAACGATTCACTCCAACAATAGTTGTCAATAAGCAATCGAACCAAAAGAGTAACTCATTTCAATTCTAAAATATTCTAGTACAATAACAATTTAAATAAATTGTTAGTATTTTGTTAAAAATTTAGTTTTAATCATTTTTTTTTAAACACAAGCACTGATTTTGCAGATTTAACTTCATTATCAACTTCATTGATTTGTGGAATGGTTTACCATTCCACAAATCAACTGATTTACTTTTAGAGTCAGTTTCAGATGGTCACCTCAGCTGATTGGCATTAAATAACACAACAACGGTCATAACTCAGCCAACTGAATAGACATTAAGCTATAATCTACAGCAGTAATAGCTGAGTGCATAATGTTGATTTCAAGGTTCGACCAAAACAGATAGAGCTCCATCAATTGTCAAAATAAGATGATCTTTGTCTAAAACTCTGGCATGCTTTTTATTTATTTATTTATTTATTTATTTATTTATTCATTCATTTAACTCCCAGGTTCCATCCTTCACTCCTTTCTGTCCACAGGAGGGCGCCATTAGCTCTTCATGTCTGCAGGTGTCAGCATCAGCATCCAGCTGTTTGCATGTCGGAAAGCAAGCATCACTTGTCCTTTCTCATTAGCCTAACTGGTTGGGCTAATTGGCAAGTGATGTTGCCTGAGCGAGTGGGAGCAAGTTCAAGGCTGATAGTTCTCTTTTTTTTTTAGGGGGGAGTGTGTGGCCCGCCCAAAAGTAGTAATTAGAGGTGTTGGGAAAGCCTGGTACTCAGGCATTTCTCAGGTCCCGAGTGTGGGAGATCTCTAGTGATCCAGGTAATAGAGCTGGAAGCAGCATGGCACCCACTAACGCCCTGTAATGCAATACCTACTTCTAAGGCTTCGGCTCTCCGGCTCCAACTGGACAGCCCCAGTAGCCAACAACGCCATAATACCTAATGAAGAAGCCTGACACATTAACTTTTAGAGCAGGGCTTTACCTCGCCAAAAACTTTCTCTGGCTTTACAGCTAATTCACTCATAAGTAATTGTGACCATGTGCAAGCACGAATAAAAATCCTGTGAATTTATAGTTTGTTATAAAAGCTTTGCTTCTCTTTGCCTTTCTCTTCCACACTGTCCTTTTATGGTGCCACTTTGCTCTTTGTACTTTCACTTGATGTTTGTGGGACAATCCAGAGGCGTGTTGCTGGGGAAATCTGAGGGGTCAACGTGTTCGTATTTTTTTTTTTTTGGAGGGGGGGTTACAAAGTTGCTCCATGTTTTCCAGTTATTCACATCGTTTTAATGGGTTATTGGTGAATTTGACCACTGGAGTAAATCCAGAGGATGTGAATCTCAGACTAACTGGGTTTACAGGCATCCGTTTTTACCACAGCTTCGTAATTTATCCGTGGTTCTTGGCTTCATTTCCTCCCCATAACAAGTTACGCTGCTGTCCCCACTTTTAATGTTTTTTTTTTTTTTAGCTTTTACCCTTAACACTGCAACATGAATTATGTCCTCTTTTTTTTTCAGATTATAAAGCTGCTGGACGGGAAGCGTTCACAGGCGGTCGGCATCCTCATATCCAGCCTGCACCTGGAAATGAAGGACATTCAGCAAGGTAAATATCCTCTCAGTAGCTCCATCAGCTCTAGAAGTTGGTGAAAACGTTGCATTCATGTCATTCACTAGAGAAGTTCTGGGATGTAGACTCTGCAGCAACAACCTAAAATTACTTTCCCATTAAACAGTAAACTGAGGTTGACTCCTGATGAAATGCAGATGGAGTTATTTTTAGAGATGAGATAGTGAACCCTGCAGCGGAGGATAAATTCCTGCTTCTTGACAGCAGCTAATTTGTAACTTAAGACACTTCTTTTGGATTAATTTGTGACTTAAGTGGAACTGGGATGAGTTTTCCAGTTACCACAGTGGGGGGAAAAAGGAAAAAAAAAAGCCTCGATTTGTCAAAATTAGAAATAGCCGGAGCGAGACGAAAGCAGATCTTTTTTTTTTTGTCTGTCAGGGCTTCTGCACTGGTTAAAATCAAATTGCCATCCCGTTCATTTAAATAGCTACACAGATTGATTGCATGCTAGGTAGTTATGTGGAAAATGCAATATCTTTGTGTGTATGCGTGTGTATAAACACAAAGTATGTGTGTTGGGGACATCGTAGATGGGCCAGGAATTAGTCCTGTCCTGGGACTGTGGCGGAGAAAGCCTGCCGCCTGCTAGTCTGAGCATGCGGCCAGCAGATCTGTTTATTGTAGCCAGTGACGGTTTCCACAAGCCTAATGGGACTGACACCCCACTAATGATCTAAGCATGGACAAAACCACCTTCTACAGTTAGCAGACACTGGGCTACCACATAAAACTGCCTCAAACACAAGGCAAACAGTACTGCGACCATCTTGTTTAGATTTTTTTATTTTTCCTTTGCCCTGCTCCGGGGTCATTTTGTAGAAAGGGCTCGTTCCCACCCAGCATGAGGCTGTTTCCCCGTGCCTTAATGGGAGGTGAATGTGAAATGGACAATTTGAATTTGACAATTAAAACGCCTTTAAAAAAGCATTTCTAAAGTCCGGTCTCGCCTGCTTGGCCTCCCCCTTTGTTGGCAAATTAAAAGGACATGGCACATGTAATGCAATTACAACTACAAGGGAGGGAGGAACAGAGACGGAGGGGAGCATTCTGGTTAAGAGAGAGAGAAAGGGGGGTCAAAGGCACTGGTCAAAATGACTGGGGGACCTCAAGGGCCACCATGATTCAAGGGCAAGGAGACACACACACACCACCTCACACACAAGGAGTGAAAAGTGGAAGGAGAGGGTGTGAGGCCGTTGGCAGGCCGGCTTTGATCTGTCGGTGTGGAGAGATATCCGGCTCCCCTCGGATCAGAGCGCTCCTGTGCACACTGGAGCAGGCCCCCCTTTGGTGTGTGATTGACGGCTGCATGGCTGAGGGACTGAATAATCCACTCTAATAAGATGTAGGAAGTGGACCTCCAGCGTTTCCTCTGATCCAGACTCTGAGAGCACATTGACAGCCCCTCTGCTACAGCGCAGCTGCGAGCCAGAGTGCAACGAGTTGGCTTGTTAGCGTTTAAAGACACGAGGCAGTGGGGCTAAAGTGTTGAACTAATTTGGGGCGTTTTGTTGATACCAAGAAGGTTGTCATGGAGGTTGTATTCTCTTTAAAAAAAAGATAAATCAGTTGAATATTTAAATAAATTATATAATTATTATTAAAGATGAATTATCTTATAGTTTAAGTTTGCGGGGGTGTGGTGGTGCAGAGTTTAGAGAAGGTGGGCCTGTGATTGGAAGGTCAACTCCCCGGACCGACAAAGGCAGGAAAGGTGAAGCACCCACACCTGCCTCCACTCTGGGCCCTTGAGCAAGGCCCTTAACCCCCACCATCTGCTCCCCTGGGTGTCCCTAAGCCCCTTTCATAAGACAGCTCGGTCCGGGCCTGATGCATGTTCGGTCCTCCAACGAGCATTCAGAAAAACCACAAAGGCGGATTGGCGGATAAATTTTACTCGCCTCTCATGCGCCCCTGATCCGCCGCCACCAGAGGTAGTGTCAGATCCGGACCCGAGCCGGGCAGACCCACTTGTGAATGCAACCCGCGGATCCGCACTCAGAATATGATGATATCAGCGAGTTGACCGCAGGATTAATCAACAAGCAGATTTATTAACAAGGGAATATTAAAAATGACACGAAACAGCAACTTGTAAAAGTTAGTTTCACACTTTTTTTCCTCTCTCTCTCTCTCTGTTAAATGCAAAACTGGAACTACAAAATGCGACATACCCAGTGGTCCAGTGGTAGGGCATTGGGTTTCTGTTCCAAGCTTTTTCTTAACTCGGGTTCGAATCTCACTCGGGACAACTTATTTTACGTTTGTCTTTTATTGGAGAAAAAAAGAGAAGAAGTTTGTGTTATGCCTGTGGTTAACACAAACTCCTTCTTTTTTTCTCTCCAATAAAAGACAAACGTAAAATAAGTTGTCCCGAGTGAGATTCGAGCCCGAGTCAAGAAAAGGCTTGAAATGGAAAGCCAACGCTCTAACCATTGGACCACCAGGTATGTTTCATGTTGAAGTTCCAGTTTTGCATTTAACGAATCGCCCCTTAGAAAATCCTGCATACGCCCATGTAAAATACGCTGATTTGTAATCAGTTATTAACAGAAATTAAACTTAGTAACACTAACATATATAGCTTTGCAGCCTCTGCAGCGGAGGAGCTGTGTGTGTGCGCACGCTGGAGGGAGACAGTAGATTTATTACTGAGGAAATATTAAAAATGACACGAAACGACAACTTGTAAATATCTGACGTCTGTCCCACAATAAATACGTTGCGGTCTAGTTCATGCTCAGCTGAGTTCTGCTCCACGCCTCTTTTGGAGCCGCGCTGCGGCTTCATTTATGAACACGTTTATGTGAGCGGGACCTGCCCGCCTTCAACTGTGGTCTTATGAATGACCCGGGGAGGATTAAAGCCGGACTGGTCTGTGCGGCAATTGCGCGGATTTGACTTATGAAAGGGGCTCTAGATAGCAGCACTCTGCTCCACACAGAGGGCTGTGGTAGCTCGGTGGTCTGTGGTTGCATCAGGAAGGGCATCCAGCGTAAAAACAGTTGCCATGTCTTGGTGCGAGTTAGTTTGCTGTGGCGACCCCTGAAGAAGAGAGCAGCCGAAAGAAGGGAAAAAAAAAAAAATGTTTAAGTTTAGAACTCGGGTTTATTTCTTGGTGGGTTTGATTTTATTGCAAAACAACAGCGATACGTCAAATTACCTTTGCAATGCCCTTCTTTATTTATTTTTTTTCATTGTTTATTTCCCAGTAGTTCTTTAGGTTTTTGTTTTGTACTATGTTAATTATTGTCCATAGATTATAACTATCAAGTTTTTTTATTCTATTAAATAATTATACAGTAACTTTAAAAAAAAAAAAAAATAACATGAGAAATTTGAGTTTAACATAAATTAAGAAAAAGGAAATGCACCAAAAGAAGTATGTTTTTTTTTTACTTTGACGTGAGTGTAGCTACATTAGCAGTTGATTCAACAGTGAAATAATTGTATTCATCCTTTCAGTAGAAGAGTTTGTGGCCATAGATGAGGGTAGGAACGTAGATTGACCAGTAAACAGAGAGCTTTGCCTTATAGCTCAGCTCCCTCTTCACCACTACGGACCAGCACAGAGTCTACAACACTGCAGACGCTGCACCAATCTGTCTGTCAATCCCACGCTCCATTCTTCTCTCACTCGTCAACAAAACCCTGAGATACTTGAAGTATCAAGTATGCTGGTAATTAATTAATAATTTAACACGTTGCAGGCCAGAAGCTTTTGGTCAAGGTATGGCCCAGGGGCCACAAATTGACAAACCACTGTCCATTTTATCGTTGCATTTATCCCCTCTCAGTTTAGAGTTTAGGTTACCCGCTATTTGACTTCTTAGATTGATGAAGCCCTTCGGATGGAGGGCGAAACGTCTCTCTCTCTCAAAAAATAGGAACTGTCCAGATGACCTGACTGAACATTGTTGGATTTCTTTACCTGGATTATTGAGCGTGAACTTTGATGTGTTGAACACTTTGGCTGTGGTTGCATGGGAGGAATCGTCGGGGGAGAGGCCAGCCCCCAGAAACCATCTTATCACCAGCAAACTGGTTGGTCGACTATAGGAGTGTATTGCTTGGTGGGGAAAACAGTTTGTATGTGTCATGTGACGTCTTTGATTGATGAAGCCCTTCGGATGGAGGGCGAAACGTCTCTCAACAAAAAAAAAAAAGGAACTGTCCAGATGACCTGACTAAGCAATGTTGGATTTCTTTACCTGGATTATTGAGCATGAACTTTGCTGTTACCAGCTAATGCATCTACAATGGTCTTTTTGCTTCATTTTCCCCATTTTTTATTAAATCCTTTCTGTTTGATGCATCTTAAAGATTTTTTTTTGTCGAACGGTCTAACAGAAAAGCAGATGGTGTTGCAAAGCCCTTCTTGGCAGAGTCCGGCCAAACAATTGTTAGTTGATCTGGAGGCGGTGGAGTCATTCCTTCAGTATTGTCCTGCATCACAAACCACAAATCAAGGATACGTCTGAGACACTGAACGAAAATTACTTTCTCTTTCCCTTTCTGCCTATTCTTTACTTTGTGTGAAAACATGCAGCCTTTTGACGAAGCCTACGCTCTGCACCCTCTATTTGTTTTTCATTTGATCTTCTTTATCAATATAAAAATGATTAGTTGGGTGTTATAGCTGTGGTGGTTCTGCCTGTCCGTTCAGAGGTCAAGCTGTTTTTAAGCTTTCCTCTTTGACAAAGGGCTCCATCCCCCTGATTTGCCTGATTTGCTTGTTCTGGTCAAGATATGAGGAAAGGTCCGTTAGAGTTGGTTTTACTACCTGAAATATCTGCATCCCATAAAGGTGCAACTTCCCTTCATAGCTTTAAGATTTTTTTTACATTTGGGAGCAGATGTGTTGTAGCATACAAGTAGCACTCTGGTTTCAGTCAAATCTACTTTTTTCATGGTTACAGTATGTCACGTTTTCTAGTTTTTTTTCTTCCCCTGACACACGGGACATCTTGCAAACTGTTTACATCAAATATAATGATGTTTTATCTAACTTTTAACGATATTGCAGAGCTATCATCAGTTTATTTCTCTAGTGGAGCTTGTTCTTCACTGTCGGTACTTGAAAGGCAGCGTGTTTGGGCCAAGACTTCTCCCATTTATAAGAGTGACAGCTTACAATGAATGTCTTCACCGTTATCTTTACCAGCTGTTCTGAATGTGGACAACTCTGTGGTGGATCTGGAGACTATTGAAGCTTTGTACGAAAATGTAAGTGCCTGCATGTTTCGTGTAATAAAGCAGTGAGAAATAACTTCATAGTTGCTGTTGTATTCACAGGATTTTATAGTTGTGTTGATGTAGATCTCAGTTATGGACGGTAAGTTGTGTGTCCTCACAGAGGGCCACCAGTGATGAAATGGAGAAGATAACAAAACATTACGAGACTTCCAAAGAAGATGAAGTGAAACTGTTGGACAAACCTGAACAGTAAGATTATTTTTATTAATTACTCCAACATTTATCCAACACGCAAAGGGTATTTTACCTTAATTCAATTTTGTTTGCATGAATGACATCATCACAAGGTAAAATAAGTATGATTGTAGGATTACGCTTATTATAGTAGAACATTTTCTATTTTTATGAGGACAAAAAAAGGGATTTGTTAATAGATGGTGCTCCAGTAGTTCCAGTCGGGGTTAGTTAATCCAGGCCAGTTAATGAAGCTTGGATCCAGTGGTGCCTCTCAGCCTGGCCTTTCTATTTCCATGTTTGACCAGAGCTGTCACTGCCTGAGTCATCCTTACTCGGTGTCCACCTCCATCAGCGGGCCCTAATCACACAGGATTGAAACAGGTCTATTTGAATTGCCCTTGAACATACCTTTCCAACGGTATTAAGCTCATGTTTGTATAACCTTCCTACGCGAAGCTGTGGGCCAAAACCTACAAGTGTTGCCGTCGAAGGCCTTAATTTATAAATGTTTATATCTTCCTCTAGAAACAATCAAACGACTCCAGATTTTTAGGGTGTCATCACCTAGGAGTCCTTCTCTATCCCTGAAAATATTGTGTCCCTAGCTGCTTTCCACGAAGAATTACGGCCATCTATATATTGGCCTGACCTTATGACCTTTTCACTTTTGATAGACCTAGACTGCCTTACGAACCTCACAAAGGGCTGAAACTCACAGGTACTGATCAACATATCACCTTGACTGTGTAACCCTTAATTAGTAAAGTCTTTTATTTTGGCGGTTCCACTTCCTGTGTTGCCCCAAACTCTGCCAACTTATTTAAAGCCCCGCCTCCTCCAGTGCACTGTTGAACTGCATCACCTGTTCACTGTGATTGTGGCTGGCTGTTTGGAGTCTTCATGGCAAAGTCATACAAATCTTTGCATCCACTGATTTGATTAATTGAATTGTTGGTGTTTGTTACCTGGATCATCACCAGGATTGCAACAGCTGATTGTGGTTTAGTATGCTCCACTCTCTTCCAGAAGGTCGGGTTTTTTTTCTCCATTGTTTTCTCTTCCTTGATGGATCAGATCCTCTTTGGATCTAAGGATGGCGAGCTAGGAAAAGGACCAGAACTTTATGAACTTGGAACTTTATTCATTCAGAGGACATTTGTGTCTCACTGTGCATTTGTAATTGTCTGTTGTTTTTTTCTGCTTTTAAATCACTAATACATTCACCTAAACTAAAACCATTGTCTCCTGTCCTCATTCACACCTCAGGCTCCTTAAAAGAACCATCTTCTGATGCTGCTCTTGTAGCCGCAGTTAGTTGCATAGCCCATAACTGTTACATAAATTTGGCGAGCTAGCCAGGAGCCTGAAGTTGTGAATGTTTTTTGAATACATTTTGTTTGCATTGAAATATGGATTTCTTTGACCAAATTGGTATCAATGTTGCTAATTCTGTCATCATTAGTGGTGTAACGAACACTCAAGCAGATGATGAGATCATATATTATTTGCGCAGCTATGGTGAAGTTAAGGTTTTTCCTGTTACTGCACATGAGAGTCCATTTTATAAAAACCTGGCCGTTGAATTCATTAAT
>JBBPBX010060680.1:8090-21364 GCA_038048925.1 Garcialebias charrua
GTGCAGACACCAAAGAGTTATAAGAACAATAAAAGTTGGTCTTAATGGGTTTCATTGGAAAATCCATCAGACTGACATAAAAAACCACCACTATTCAAACACTGTTTTAGTTTAGTTTTATATTTAACTTGCAGCTCCATTCTTCATTCATTACCTTAATGCTTTTCACATTCACTCTTCATTCTTGGTTATAAATCTGTGTTTGGAGACGTCCGTGCCTGAAATATCAGGAGTAATATCTGCAACGCTTCATGTTCAGGTGTCATCTTGTGTCTGATATGAATGAATATTTGCATGTGAACACACAGCTCTGGGTGATTAGTGCTTTGCTCGTTTGGACTCCAAGTTTGATCCACTGGCAGCCCCAGAGAACTGCTCCAGGCCTACTCCACCATCCGGCCATCATTCACACTGCACCTCTGGCAGTGCTGACAGCTTGGCACAGCTCCAACTTTGTGTTTCCATTTGGGAGCCATCCAAACAAAACCCTGAGAGCTCAGCCAAGCTCCTAATAAGTGATCCAGGCAGCCGCAGTTATGCTAACGTGAACTCATTCACTTGAGGCAACCCAAGGAAGGGGCTTAAGGAATTTTTTTTAAACCTGGAATTCAAACATCACAGCAGGGGAAAGAAATCCACGATGGGGTCTAAGCGTTTCTCTGAGACGTGCTCACATCACAAGATTACTTAGGCATAAAGAACAGGGTTTGACAGCTTTGCTATGCGGCGTTTCAGCTCAGAGATGAAATAACGAAGTGCTGAAAGCGTGGCTTTTAACTCGTTTTCCATCTGGGGAATCGCTGCTGCCGAGCTGCATTTTCACAGCTATGTTGCTGCTGCTGGTACTCCTGTCAAATTAAACTCGTACAAGCCTCCTCTTAGCCGAGTGTCACAACAGTCGGAGACAGGATTTTCCAGCGGTGAATTAAACATCTTTACTTCTGCAGCGACGCAACAAATCTGTCAGCTCCGTGCATTAAACATTGTGGCAACATTTGGTGAATAGGGTTCCACTCACAGGTCGACACTCGAGGAGTAAACTTCACTGAACGCATGATGCAGGGAAGAGGACGCCATCACCACCAAGATTGTGATGTTAAATGTCACGTTAAAGCCTCCTGATCTTCACAGAGGCGACATCAGAGCAGCGTCGCCCCAGATGATAATGAAGGCAACGCAGATGAAGAAACGGAGGTGCAGCCAAAGGGGATTAGAAATCTGCAGGGAGGGGAGACATCTAATTCACAAGTGAGGGGTTGTTATGCACCAGCGTGATCGAAAAGGGCCTCAGTTACTGCATTATTGTTTTCCAGGGGCTTATATGTGGCTGTGAAACCCCCCTCTCCTCGGCAGGAGCATAACGAGACGTTGAGAAGGCGATGGAGCGCCGCAGCCACGAATGAGCCTCAGTCTTATTTCAGGCTCTGCTGAGGATGGCTGTCTGGATTCAGGAGTGGAGGAGGAAGAATGAGGTGGGGGTGAGGAGGGTTACACTCCTTGCTGAAGATGACAGTACCTACAACAGCCATGAGAGGTGCCAACCGACCAGGCCTTGCTGCCAGCTGGCACAAATAGTCTCTCCTGCAGCGCCCACGGAGCATGGTGGGCCCCTCGGAGTCAACGTGCCGACGAATCATTCAGTTCCTGCTCCTGTATGACACACTGTTTGCAATGTGCTGCAGAGATTCAGAGAGGGAGACGCACATGTGAGCAGAGTTTAGTTTGCAGGAGTCATGGATTGCAGTGTTGCTCACGTCATCAGCCCAGCCACCCCTCTCCTTCACAACAGTGCCATGAGAAGCAGGAAGAAAAAAATAACTTGTCTTTCTGCATCAGTTTCCCCGGAGCAGCCAGGGCAGAATGAAGTGAGGGGAGTGTCTGTTGGTCTAAAGATAGAAATTGCTCCTGCTCCTCTCGTATATTTCATCAGCGATGGAACTCACCCCCTATTCTTTTGAATTAATAGCTGGGATTTCTATGAATGTGAAAGCAGGCTGCTTGGTGTTATGTACCTCTGCCGCTCATCACTGCTGCCGTGGAAACGGGGAGGTGGCCGGCTGCTGCAGACAGACATCAACCTAAAAAATCATTACCTGACTCCCTGATCCTACTGATGGTCGTGTTTGATTCCATTTAGGTTCCTTCCAATGAACTCACATTTGTTTAGTTTCTCTGCAATAGCTACTTATATACTAAACTATAAATATTTTTTTAGAAAGAAGACATTAAAGTGGAAAAAAGCTTGTTGTTTTGTTTAAAACTAATTTGAATAATTAACAGTTTAAAGATAAATATCTGCTTATTTTCAAAATACAGTATTCCCTGGATGCATCACTGTTCATTTATCGCAGACTCAATCTATCGCGGTTTTTCAAAATAATATGGGACATGACACACAACTGGCTGATCAATGGATGAGTCGCACGATCGGCATGGAATTTTTATTTAAAATAAATTATTTTAAGTGATTTAGCACCTGCTGCTCCTTTGTGCAGCCGACTCTGCAGGATAAACTTCCTCCTGCAGCTGATCAGCTGTGCTCCGTGCAGAGCGGAAATGTGGGCATGGCCAAGAACACTTGCAGGTGGCTGAGAGCAGCAGAGGCAGAGAGAAGGAAATCATGTCATTCTCTGCTTTTTTAGAACATTTAGAGTTTAGGAACAGTGTTTAGAATATTGAAAGAGTGTGGGAAGGGTTTAAAACGTCTCTCTCTCTCTCTCTCTCTCTCTCTCTCTCTCTCTCTCTATATATATATATATATATATATATATATATATATATATATATATATCATATATATATATATATATGTACTAAAATAAACTACTACTTGTACTACTATTTTCCCACTTACCGTTTTTTCACGTATTGCAAAATCAGTTTCAGTAAAATGCTGAAACCAGCTGTTGGATGAACATGTTTCAAGTAATTCTGATGGTCCTAAGCACAGTTGAACGTTGAGGTCTGTGACAGGAAGAACCTCCGGTGAAAAACGTGCCAAAACAAACATGTGGATCTACAAAGTACAACTGTCCCATCGGATCATGTGACTCTTTCTCAAAAATCTCAGATTTTAAGTCTCTTTTGGACTCTCTTAATCTCACTCAACACGTTGACGCCCCTACGCACAACAGGGGGCATACTCTGGATTTGATGATTACAGACACTGTACTCATCAGTAACTTATCTGTACAGTATATGACCTGGGTGTCTCAGACCACAGGGTCATCTCCTTGGAAGTGCCTTCAACTTCGCCTGATTCAAACCCAAAACGACCCATCCAGTTCTGTGACTTTAAAAACATTTCCCCTGATGTTCTGTCTGCTGATCTTCACGCCCTGACCGCTGTCAATCATTCATCTGCAAATGACTCTGTGGATTACTACAACAAATCTCTCCAGGAGCTCCTGGACCTGCACGCTCCCTTGAAGACAAGACTGGTGTCTTTCTCCCGTTCAGCCCCCTGGTACACTGGTGAGCTGCGCAAGATGAAGGCAACTGGCCGTGCTATTGAGAGACGTGTAAAATCATCTGGTCTCTCTGCAGGCATATAAAGAACATCAGAAAGCGTATGCCTATTCTCTTAAAGAAGCACGCTCCAAATATTATTCTAACATCATCAGCACCTGCCCTGGTAACTCTAAACAGCTCTTCTCCACAATAACTTGTCTGCTTAATCCCATTAAACAAACTCCTGAGGACTCTGCTCAAAAATGCGACCTGTTCCTTTCATCATTTAAAAGCAAAGTTGACACTATCAGATCTCAGCTCCTCAACCTCCCTGATCTTAGTGTGCCATCTACCCGTCTGCATTCTGGGACCCTGAGCAGCTTTGATGAAGTTGTTCAGAGTGAGGTGGAGACCATCATCAAGAAAATGAAGCCTTCATCCTGCGCCCTGGATCCCTTCCCCTTGTCTCTCATAAAATCCAATCACTCTGTAATAAGCCCACTAATCACTCAGTCTCTACAATCTGGTCATGTTCCACTGCCTCTAAAAACTGCCATCATTAGGCCTCTTCTGAAAAAAATCTAATTTGGATCCCGACATTTTTTCTAATTACCGCCCAATTTCACATGTCCCTTTTCTGTCTAAAGTGCTGGAGAAAGCAGTTGCTGCTCAACTGCAGGACCACCTACAACAACACTCCCTGTATGAGAAGTTTCAGTCTGGATTCAGAGCAGCTCACAGTACTGAGACTGCATTGCTGAGAGTTACCAATGATGTCCTTATGGCTGCAGACGCTGGTTCTCCTTCCATCCTTGTCCTCCTTGACCTCAATGCAGCCTTCGACACTGTATCCTCCTCCACCGTCTTCATGTGGAGGTCGGTCTCTGTGACACTGTCCTGGACTGGTTCAGATCTTTCCTCTCCAATAGGCTGGAATGTGTTAGTCTTGGCAACGCCACGTCCCAGACAGTCTGTGTCTCCTGTGGTGTCCCTCAGGGGTCAGTTCTGGGGCCCCTGCTGTTTTCCCTTTACATGCTGCCTTTAGGTCAAATTATTAATCAGTTCAACATTTCTTTTCACTGTTATGCCGACGATACACAGCTTTACATCAGGACTGGAGCATCCTCATCTTCCCCATTGTCATCTCCATCTTCACTCAGTGCCCTCTCTGCCTGTCTGGAGGAAATAAGGGCATGGATGAATCGGAACTTTCTTCAATTAAACTGTTCCAAGACTGAGGCCATACTGATTGGAACCCCTCACCAGGTACAAACATCTACTATAACAACAATTTCCTTTTCTGGACAAGACATCCCCCTCTCCACCTCTGTTACAAATCTTAGAATAAAAATGGACTCTCATCTTACTTTTGAAAATCACATTAAGCTTCTGCTTCTTCCATCTTCGAAACATCTCCAGACTTCGCCCATCCCTAACTTTTTCTGATGCTGAGAAGCTCGTCCATGCTTTTGTCTCCTCCAGGCTCGACTACTGCAACTCCCTGTTTATTGGAATCCCTGGCAAATACCTTCAGAAGCTTCAATATATTCAAAACAGTGCAGCAAGGATTTTGTTGAGAGTTCGTAAATTTGAACATATTACGCCCATTCTCCATAACCTTCATTGGCTTCCTGTCGCCTACAGAATTCAGTACAAAACTGCTCTCATTACACATCAATGCTTACACGGAACTTCACCAGATTATCTAAAGGACATTCTTGTTCCATATTCATCCACCCGGTCTCTGCGGTCACAGGACAGTAATCTCCTTCACATTCCGAGAACCAAATTAAGGACCATGGGAGACCGGGCTTTCAGTGTGGCTGCCCCCCGCCTGTGGAACTCTCTTCCTGACTGCCTGAGAGCTCCACAGTCACTGGTTGACTTTAAGAGCAGCTTGAAGACCTTTCTTTTTAACCAAGCATACTCTGCCTCCTCATGATTCTATCTTTGATCTTAGTTGATACTGATATTGATTTTACTTGTTTTATTACTTGTTTTATTGACATTTGACTCTGTTGCTCTTTGTAGCACTTTGAGATTTTCATTAATGAAAAGTGCGTTATAAATTAAATTCATTATTATTATCATTATCTTTACCAGATCAGTCTACTAAACCATCTCTTAACCAGCAGGGTGGAGTTGGAGGCAGATGATTTGATGTGACACCCCATGAGGAGGGAGCAGAGGAAAAACAAAGATTTCAGCAAATGAAGTTAAATCAACTAATCTGGTTTTACAGTAGTCTCAATCATTGCTTCTCCAGACTATAAAGTTTTCCTTAGCGTTATTTATATTTATTGTGGCGTATAAAGTATAGTGCACTAATTTCAGATCTGAAATGCGCATATTTTGGCGAGGAGAATAAGAAAATGAAAAACAGGCCATCTTCAATCTGAAACGTTGAGAATAACTTGATAAAGCTGAGAAAACTACTGCTGAAGTTCACTAAAAACAATAAATCCACAAACTTTCTCTCATTAAAACCCTTTGAGAAAAATACACATGAACTACACATGTGGGGCTCACATGTGAAGATCATGTTAAATTTATTTATTTATTTATTTATTATTAACCTTTAACCAGGCAAATCCCATTGAGATCCCAGATCTCTTTTACAAGGGAGGCCTTGGCCTGAAGGCAGACTAAGATGAATGTTTTTGATCTGTGGGAGGAAACCAAAGTACCTGGCGAAAACCCACACAAGCACGAGAAGTACATGCAAACTTCTCACAGAAAGGTCACAGGTCCAACTGGGGATTGAACCCAGGACCTTCTTGCTGTGAGGCAACAGTACTAGCCACTGAGCTGTCGTGCTGCCAGTAGCAAATAAATAATGTGACATTAATTTTGCTCATGTTTCCCGTGGTTTTTATTTTTTTATTTTTTTAACCTTATTGAACTTATTCATGTCATCACATATAGTCAAATGGTTTTTCACCAGAAAAAAAAAGTGTTTATTTCAAGGGAAACTAAATTTGTTCAAACAATAAAAGTTTTGTTCTGTTTACTGTAACTATCATGCTGAAAGTCTCCTGTATTATTTGTGGTTTGCTTCATAAAAAATAAACTACAGGTAGTCCCCGAGTTACGACGGAGTTCCGTTCCTATGCCCGTTCGTAACACGGATTTTGACGTAAGTCGGAAAACACATACACACTGGCTGCCCCATATACACGTACATGTACGGTACTGTACAGTTATCAAGCACTTAGCCTATCCTAACACAGTACCCTACATAATTAGCAAAAACCACATACAGTACATTTGGAGCCATAATGAAGGGAAAAAAGAGTTAATTTCTTACTGGGAGCTGGTGAATTCTTCCTCCGTCTGTTAGCATGTTAGCTCATTGCACCTCTGAGCTCTGCAGCTTCCTGCTACTTCACGTGGTCCACAGCGGTTACAGCAAGGTCATTTAGCATGTTAGCTCGTTGCACCTCCGGTCCAGCTCTCTGTTTCTGCCGTCTCCACCTCCGTGCACCTTTTGTTTATGACGTAAAACCGCCGTCAGCTCGGTCAATCTGCCGTATTCCATTGTAAAATCGCAGTCAACCTCTGTCCTGTAAGGTCTCTACCTCCACTGCTTTGCTGTTTGTGCTGTGAAACTCGGTCCAGAGCGAGTCTCTCTCTGTGTTTTTCCACTGCGTTAAGCTACTGCTACTTCTACCGTCAAACAGGAAGTACAACCGGAACTGGGTTTTCAATTTTTTTTTTTTAATGAGATGCGTGACGTAACCCCGAAATGTTGTAACTTGAGGACGTTGTAACCTGAGGACTACCTGTACTTGATACAGTCTCTTGCTCTACACTGTCACAGCATCGCCATCTAGTTGTCAGGGTTTCAGAAAGGTCAAGAACAGGAGTGAACCCAATTGTGCAGGCAAGAGTCAGACTCAAGGATTATAAAAATAAATACTTTTTAATAACAAATTAAAGAGCTGGCATGGCAGCATAAACTTACTTAACAGGGGTCGGACAGACTGGATCAGAACAGGACAGACTGGTAGGATATACCCAACGAAGACACCACAAAGAACAGACTGGCAAGCAGTCTATATATACACACAGACAAGACAGGACACAATCACAAACACCTATGAACACAAGGTAGAAATCATTCTAACAAATGGGATGACATAAGGGTGCACAGACAAAGGATGTTCACTAGATGGTGCCATCTCTACAGCCCCTCCCTTAAAGGTACCCCCTGGTGTCCCCAAGAACCCTCCCAAAAGACTAGGGCGGGCGGAGGGAGGAACTCCAAGAATGGTGGACCCAAACACAGACACACAAGGACAAACACCAGGACATAGGCTAAGCACAACAAAAAATGTCTGGACAGTCAGTGAATCGTCCATCAGGCTGAGGTAGGTTGGGCGGACGGCCTGGAGGCCGGCTATCAGGTTGGAGCACGTTGGGCGGCCGGCTGTTCATCGGGCTGGAGCACATCGGGCGATCGGCCAGGAGGCCGTCCAACACGAAGAGCAGACTCAGGGGGTGGCCGAGAGGCCATCCATCAGACTGGAGCCCGTCGGGCGGCCGGCCGGGAGGCCGTTCATCAGGTTGGAGCACGTTGGACGGGCGACTGTTCATCGGGTTGGAGCACATCGGGCCGGCGGCCGGGAGGCCGTCCAACAGGCTGGTGCACATATGGCGGGTGGTCGTCCAGGAGGCCGTCCAACACGACGAGCAGACTCAGGGGGGTGGCCGAGAGGCCATCCATCAGACTGGAGCACGTCGGACGGGCGGCTGGGAGGCCGTCCATCAGACGTCACAAGCGAGGAGTCATCAAGCGAGGAGTCAGCTTTCGAGCGGTCAGCAGGAGGCGAGACATAAGGCATGCGGTCAGCAGAGGTCAACGAGTCAAGCGAAAAGCCGTCAGCAGACGTCGACGAGTCATGCGAAGATACGTCTGTGTCATTGAGCATAAAGATGACGTCCGGCATAGAGAAGTCGTCCGGTGAGGAGACATCGGGCGAGAAGTCATCGGGCGAAGAAACGTCATCATGTGAGTGTAATGGACCTACCCAGGGTCAAACTAAGGTTTTTGAACTGTCCAGTGATGACCTTTACTGACCTCTCAGTAAAGCAAGACATTTACTACAAAATCATTCATTTAGCTGTAATCTGATAAATATAGTCACCAAAAGAGACTATTTCTATCTTTGATTTTAGGCTGATGTGATCAAAAGAATAACTTTTGTCATTTTCATGATGTGTGCTTTTAAGCTGTGTTATTCTGTAAGAGTTTAAACTGTGTTCACTGCTGTGTCAAAGGTGCAGGCTCGGGTCACAGAGACCGGACGGTTTTGTTTAGAAACTCAGAGGACAGTAATCCGTTGTTTTTCATGAAAGGGCTCCAGCTTGCTGTGCCTTTCCCTAAACAAATCTCTCTCTGCTCTGGCTGTAACCTTGGGTCTGATAAGGCAAGTTCACTCCTCTCTTTGTTCCTGCTTTTTAAGTTCTAACTGTGCGAGAACGCTTCAGAGTTTCTGGGAGCTTCGAAAGATGATGTGAACTCTCCAAAGGCTGAATGACCACCAGTCACGCGCTAAGGACTCGTCATCCAGCTGGGACTGATAACATGTTGTTATGGGTCCATTTCGAACGAGCGTAAGCTCAAAAACTTTGTTTATTCCTTCCTGGAATAAGTTTATCTTGAAGTCAGAGGCCTGAAGCTGACATTATTCTCTGATGACCAAGCGAAAACCAGGAGACGTTGAAACGTAAACCAGAACCCTGCTCGAAGGTATTGTACTGGTTCCCACAAGGACCCGTGCATCTGAAAAGCTACAAGGTCTTCCCTCTTACCGGGCGGTCGTCAAAAGGTAAAGAGCTGTTTACAAAACGTACCTGGATTTTAGCAGAAGTCGGATGAGAAGTGTCACTCTGGTATCATGCTCACGATAATTTCTTCTTAAATCTTTCCTCCTATTCTTTCCCCTCCCAATCTAAGCTGGAAACTATAATTAAGCTGAAGAGCCCACAGACTAAATATGTTAACATCCAATATTGAAGTCTGTTGTGTTAAATTTAAGTGTGCTGACGTATTAATTTGAAAGAAAGTGAAATCATGTCAATCAAGTGTAATGGTGTTAATTTAGTTGATTTATTTTAAATAAATGGTAGTGTCGCCTGGCATACCAAACTAAGTCAATGTCCATTGTCACTTAATGGCTCTGTTTATTTATCCATCATAAAGATCACAGAAATATTGGGTAAACTGAAAAAGAACAGAATCCGTGAATTTACTATTCAATCTGAATAAGTAAATTAATTAAGGTAAAGAGGTCAGTATTAATATTGACCTCCTCATAACCCCTTACATCTGGTGGCCTCGTACGTGGTTCTGAAAGTTTATTGATATCTGTGGTTTCTCATGAACTGTAACGTCATGTTTGCATAAGAGGATCCAAGTTTTAAACTCTGAGGATAATGATTTTGGCTGGAAGTGTTCAAAGCAGGCAGATTCTGCATGTTTTTATCATTTGAAGCTGAGAGATTGTTATTGTTCAACTCCTTGACACGCTGTGGGAGCTTTTAGGTGAAGTTCTGTCAGCCCGTGGTCTGTGGGGGTGTTCTGGTTCCGTTCGGCCCAGTTCACGCACAGACTCCGGCACAAAGCTTTGTTGACCGCCGAGTCAAAAGCCTGAAAGCTAATTTAACATCTACAAGATTGCTGTTGTGGTATTTTACATTTTAGAGCAGGTCAAAGAAGCATATTACTGTTAGAACGTAGTCGGATAGTGGTTCTGTTCAGACCCGAGTTTCTGATCCACGAAAAAGTGGACCAGAACCGACCTTGACGCGCTCCGAGAGAGTCCGTGTTTGTTCAACAGCTGCAGTGCTGTGTTACTGAGCGTAACTAAGTTGGCCTGTCTAGGTGTGTTCGCCGCATGTTTCAGAATTTTGGAAAGTTAATTTGTAGCGTTTGAGTTGTTTTAAGAGTCCATAAGGTTGTGATCTGCTGTGCTAAGGTAACGTTACAGAGCTACGTGTCCAAGTACACGTTTGTTTATGAGCTGTGATTGGATGAAACGAGAGCTGGGAGCTGTCAATCACTCGTAGCGAGCGCTGATTCGCTGTAGTGGGAACGCACGCCGTTGCGACCAACCCACTTTGTCGTCATTTCCGGTACTTCATTGGTCGAAGGTAAGAAAACTACATTCACCATGAATGCATGAGTGATGCACTGCGAACGCTGTGATTGATTTGTTGACGCCACGTATCTTGTAGCGAGCTCCGCCTCGCTCAGCAGAGCTGGTGACGCGCTGCGTCGACCCGCCTATTTGTGTCGTCATTTCCAGGTGCAGGTTCACACACACACGGTGAAAAGTGGTTTCGCTAGAAGCTTAAAAAACTCATCTAAAGCCATCTAAACTGTCTAACAACATAGATTTGTCTCTGACAAGAACGTGGTTCGAGCGTTTATCACTGACACACTAGAAACTAATTCTGAAAAGGTTGTTTTTAGTTTAAATACTGAATGAAATAAATCAGTCTCCTCGTGATAAGTTTTAAGACTTGAAGCTGCCCCCTGTTGGTTAAAAGACGTTGACAGATGAGTTTTCTCAAAGACATCATAAAAAAGTCAGCATTTTTATGGTGAGTTACCAGCTTTTAATTTTGTTCTGTACACAAACAATAGCTCCTGTTTATTTTAAATAAAATATTTAGGATAACAGAGGTACGGACAAACATTTTTGCTTATTTTAAATACAAAAGAATTTAAAATAACAAACAAAAGTACAGTTTTCACTCCAGATAACTGAAAAGTTTTTCCTTTCTCTTCCTTTCTCTGACACATCATCTTCCACAGTTGTCCTGTGCACATTTAAACTTTCCTGTTTATTTCAAATAGTGAAAAGTTTAGAATAACGAATACAGAACATCTTTTATTTTGATTTTCACTGAAAATCCAGATAAAAGATGGCAGGCACAGAGGGTGAGACCCCTGACACCACTGATACAGGGCAGCCTGTGCCACCTCAAGGCCACGACCCGACCAAAGCAGATTGGATCGAATGTGCCTTATTTTCACTCACAGGGCCCATCACAAACTACCATGAAGAGACACAGTTGATGGAGGAAGCAGATGTGGACAGTGCATTAAAAACTGTAACAGCTGGAACCACAACGGCTGAAAAGAAAGCAGACAGAGATAAACGTTTGGCTAAATTAAGCCTTCTGTTAAAGGCCAAGCTAGACTTTGAAACTGCTGTACGCCGGGCTGTCTCTACATCATGTTTAACAGCACAAATGGAGGTTGCCACTTTACAGCAGGAGGTAAAGAGTTTAACACAGTCGAGTATTGGCAGCGCTGAACAAACGCGTAGTCTCTACGAAGAATGCAAAGTGTTAAAAAGGGATTTTGACCAATCACAAGATGATTTGGAAAAATGTGTGGTGGAGAAGGATAAGTATTACCATCAATACAAGTCGCTTCAGGCGGATTGTGGGGAGGCACGAGACGCGCTGGAAAAATGCACGGACACCCTGGAATCATTATCACTACGGTACACAAGGCTGCAAGAAGATTATAGAAAATCACAAGAACAGCACATGATGTTACAACGTGAAAATGATGGGTTAAGAGTCCAACTGAACAGTTGTCGAATAGAGCGTGCATCAGCAATGAACAGACTCTTTGAAGAAGAGAGAAAATGTTTGGGTCTCATGAGTAAACACCTTGAGAACCCACCGCCTCCGCTGCCCCCTCCCATACCTGATGACCCACTCCCTCCTCCACCGCCCCCGCCCATGCCCGATGCACTACTCCCTCCAACACCACCGCGCCGTCCCTTAGGGCCTCTAATACCAACAATCCCACCGGATGCACCGGTGGGTGGATCTGATAATAACCCACAAATACCTCTATCAATGGCTGAACTACGGAATATGGCGAAAAGCATTCAAACCTTCGCCCCTGGCCCAATGGGCTCACACGAAACCAAGATCTATCTCGAGGACCTTGATTTCCAGCTTCAACGCTTCCCAGAAGCTACAGTTGATGATAAAATCTGTCTGGTAAGGTTAACCTCGGACAGGACAGTGCATGCCTTCATGAAGCGTCAACGAGACGCAGTAATGAAAGACTACAGTCTTCTCTGTGATGCGCTGATAAAGGAGTATACTCCTTGCACGGGGCCCGATGGCATCATAGCGGCAACCGACATCAAGCAAGGTAGGAATGAGCACCCGAGGTCATATTATGACCGAATATTCCGTGCCTATTTCGGTGACAGATGCGAGCCAGAGATGGAGGAAGAGATAGGGTTTAAATATATCTTCAGCAAAAATCTTTGCCCTGACATAAGAGAGAAAGTACATGTCAGCGCAAACTATAAACGGAGGTCCATCGAAGACATAAGAGAGTGCGCGATAGATGTTTTTACAGGTCGCACACCAAACAAAACACCCTTTGAAGTGTGTCCTGGTGAAAAGGTCAAATACCAAACGCTAGACCTTGAAGGAGCAAGAGCGCCAGCTCACTCTTTTAAGGAAGCCGAGAATAAGCAAAATTTCCAACCTGACAGACCGCAAAATGAAGGTGTCCGCTGGAACAAAGACCAAAAGGGGTCCAGAGACCCTAAGTGGTACAGGCCGCATCAAGAGGAAGAGCCCCATCAAAAAAGGAGGGCTTTCCAAAAGAAAAAGAAATATGGGTCCCAAGGAGACTCATATGAAAGAGGGTGGTCCCAGAGAGGACCCCCGAGCAATGCGCCAGCTCCTGCACCTCAAACTGAACAGTCTGGGGCGAGGAAAAACCCACAGAAGTTCCAGAAAAAAGGCCCTAAACCTCTGTCTTCAGAAGAGATGGA
>JBBPBX010060682.1:0-18663 GCA_038048925.1 Garcialebias charrua
ATATATATATGTATATATATATATATATATATATGTATATATATATATATATATATATATGTATATATATGTATATATGTGTACATACATATGGTATTTCTGTTTTTATTTGTCAGTTTCGGTCCTCCAGTAAATGTCAACACTTCTGCTTGTCTTGGACAAATGTTTTCTTTTACACTTGATTTAAGGCTGGTCTCATCTGTATTTGATAGAGAAAGATAAAAATTAATATTTCATATTTGAAATGGAAGCATATTTGGTGTAATTATTTTTAGGAAAATGGTGAACTTGGCATTCTTAGTGGAGACAGGGAACAATATTTGGAAATGTTAGTTTACTTAAATTGCTTTTTTAAGTTCAATTGCTGCCTTAAAATCTTGAGTTAAATGAATTCAAAAAGGGAATTGGTATGTCAGTTTAACTTTAACATGAGAGTTGAAAGTATATATTGGGTATACAGTAATTGTTTGTTACTTTAACAAATGAAAACAAGTTTTTATGAATGGATAGTGTAACTTTGCAAGTTGTTTAAACTCAGAGTATGAAGTTCATACAACAAGTACCGGTAAACATTAATTAAACAGGGGGTATAACTTAGTTATTTGAGTTCAAATAGAATATGATTGTAATTTTACTTGACAAGAGTACCAGTACTCAATTTTTGGAGAATGAATAATGTTCTATAGTTAGTCATTTCAACTTATGGTATCATATTTAAACAATGACATCATAAATTGGGCTACTTTTCTAGCTTGCCATCCTAAGTTGGAAAAAAAACATTTGAAGTTGCGTTAACTTGTTTTTAAGGCAGCTTTTGAACTCAAGGTTTTAAGTTTAACCACCCTATTTATTTTAACAGTGTAGTCATTTCAAGTTTGTTCTACTTGATGTATTTAAACATTATCAGCTGCTTGAGATTTTTTGTAAGTTTTGTTTCATGTGCTTTGATTAATACAAAGTCAACATTTCTGAGTACCGTACATGTATTCTGTACTTGGATCAAGGGCAACAAACTAATAAAAATTGATTTTTGTTACCTTTAAAAATGTCTCATCTTGTACTTAAATTTTTGAGTTCTGTTAACTAACTTTCCTGGGTTAAAAAGTGAAAACTTTAAAGTCTTGATAAATGAAAAAAAGGGGCTTCGTTTTGTCCTGGTATAGAGTAGGGAGAACAGTACAGCATAGTTTGTGGATAACAGACGAGATGAAGTACCTAGAGAACCCATGCATGTACACGGAGAACATGCAAACACATGCAGAAAGACATCTGGCTGGGATTTTAACACCTGCAACAGTACTACCAACTGCGCCATTGTGCAGCCTCAAAACTGTAAATATACTCAGAACCCAATTTTAGGTCTTTTGCAGCTTCACAATAAATTATTTTCATGTGTTCAATGTTAAACTGGTTAGATGTATGGAGTCTTTTTGGAGCTGGTATACAAGTTTTTAGCTACTTCTCTCAATTCATGATAAATAAAGGTTCTGGACCAAATTAGTCCACCTCCGATATGAGTAACATAAACGGATGTGGGCCGGATGAAGCATTCCATGAACGGGTCCAAAACGGATCCGGGCCGGATGAAACATTCCATGAACGGGTCCAAAACGGATCCGGGCCGGATGTACCCAAAAACCCTCTTTAATGAGTGGATCCGGATAGGGTCCGGACCATATCCGATCTGGATCTGTGATCCGGATCCGAATCGGATCCGATCCGCTGTGCAAGTGGACTCCGATCCGGATCCGTTTTAAGCATCCGTTTCGGATCCTACGGTAGATCCGGAACGGATCCGGTCCGGAATCCGTTTGCTATCAGGGAAAGCCTTTAAACAAACAGAGTCAAACTGGTTTGTCAGCTCCTCAGTGCTGGAGAGGAACCCCGGGGGCTGAATTAACATGTCATTGTTGTAAACCTCAGTGAAACGTGCGGCAGTTAAATGGTTAACATTCCTGCCTTTACGTGCAGGAATGCATGTTTTAGGGGTAACATGGGGGATGGTAAACTGAAAATTCACTGGCCTATGATCTGAGAATACATTGTCTCCTATTTCAAGGTTTGAAACGGTCACATCACATGTTAAAACAAGGTCCAACAAATGTCCACGCTGCTGCGTGGGAGAGTTCACGTGTTGAGTTAAATTAAATGAGTCCAATAAATCTAAAAAGTCCTTAACCATGGGCTTCTCAGGACAACACACGTGCAAGTTGAAGTCGCCTGAAATGACGACCCGAGAATATTTAGCTGTAATTTCAGCCAAGAAATCAGAAAACTCGCTGATGAAGTTCTTAGAACGAGGCGGCCGGTAGACAAGAGCACACAAAGTTACAGGTGAATGTCCGAGTTCAAACACAGTCAGCTCAAAGCTAGAGCAGGAGACTGGAATGGACAGTTGTTTACAGTCAAAAGTTGATTTGAAGATAGTTAATAACCCACCGCCACGACCTGATGGTCGCGGGTCGTTAAAAAACAAACAGTTTGGTGGTATTATTTCCGTCAGCGCGCAGGACTCACCCGACGACATCCACGATTCTGTGATGCAGAAAAAGTCCAAGTCGTGCTCTTCAAAGTAATCCCTGAGGATGAACGTTTTGTTGCAAACAGATCGGGCGTTGACAACACAGAATTTGATGATATCCGAGCTAGCCGCTGATGAGCTGCTAGCAGCTGATGTGCTAACAGCTGGTGGGGGGGCGCGCGTCCGCAGCTCGCTGCCCACAGAGAGCTGCTCCTCCGGCCGCAGATCCCCGTTGTTTTCCTGGTCCGTGCACGCGGGAGACTGGCGATGAGAATCGAGACCATCAGCTGAAGACAGCGAGGCAGAACGCCGGGCTCTGAGCTTCACCAGCCGGCCAGCTCGACAGCCGCGTTTCTTCCTCCGAGTCGATCGATTTCTCCGTGCAGGCTGGTGCGAAGAGCAGCGGAGGTAAACGGGCAACTCGTCTCCGAGCAACGGGGGCAGAGGGGGCCTCCCCGAAGTACGCTCATACTGGCCCGAATCAGCGACATCCGCGGCAGCAAACCGTAAATCCAGAAGCTGCTTCCGATCATAAACCAGCAGTGTAGTTATGTCTCCAATGAAGAACGAACAAAACACAAAAATTCCAAACACCCACAGGAGAGGTGGACACGCAGCCATGCTTATGGGCGCCATCTTGGACTCATTGGACACATATGGTGTAAAGGGTCATAAAATAATGTTTGAATGAACCACTGGAATATTTTTGAGACTGGAGTTAATTTAAAATGGCAGCAATCCATTTTGGTCTTGATTTGTATATATCTGGTCACACTGAAATTTTTCCCCCAAAACTGAGATCATTCAAAGAGCTACAAGAGGTCAAATATATGTATGGTACAGTATATCGTTTACAGTCTTCCTGCAGAACTCCACTTCAAAGTATTTGAATTATTTCTTTAGGAGCACCAAATTTTCTCTGTGATATATCACAGAACTGATTTGCAGCAATGTAGAAATGAAATATCATCAATATTTAGAGAGAAAAAACAGTTTTAGACATCCATTTTAGAGACACTAATCTGTAAAAATCATCTGGGATGTCAACATTCACAGTTAATTAGCAACAGCAATCAACAAGAAATCTTGTACCGTGCAGTGACCTGGTTGCGACACCTGTGACAAATCACATTACTAGGACCAGAAGAACTGGCCACAGGGTGCTGCTGCATAGCTGTAAGGGATTGAGTGATCTGATCCAACTGGTCCTGTTGCTTTTGTACCAATTCTGTCAGAGTGGCAATCTGTGAGGCAGTAGAATTAGAGGGGGGCTCAATTTGGAGAGGGGGTGCACTAGCCCGTTGTACAGCACAAGAGGACGGCACAACACTATTGTTGGCCACCCCACCCTCACGCTCCCATGTAATGGCCTCAGCCCTAACTTCCAGCAATGTACACCTTGGATTGTCACGAACGTAGCGCTTTAATTCCCTACGCAGATCAGAATTGCTAACATTTTGAGTAAATTGATCACGAAGTAAAATGTCTGCATTAGTCATGGCATGAGGAGAATTAGCTTTAACTTTGTTCATTAAACAAAACAACGAATGGGAAAATTCCTGCAAAGTTTCACCGTCTAACTGTCTCCGTGAAAAGAAGTCCTCTTGTAGTAAGACATACGACTGTTGGCAACCATATAGTTCTCTCAAAATGGCGAAAACAGTTTCTGGATTCTCACGTTCAGCTAATGGTCTATATTTAATCTCATCCCGAGCTACACCTTCGAGATGGTCAAAAATGAAAGCAGCCTGATCTGTGGGTTCAACATGCCGGACTCGCATGCTGGTACAAACTTCTTCTACCCACTCCTCAACCCCAATACCATGAGTCCCCCTGAAGGTTGGACACTTTCGCTCCCTTGGCAGGTAGATAATGCGGTCAGTTGTCCCCATGCTCCCCAGAGCTGCACGTGTACTTGGACCAGCTGGTGCATCATGTTGAGTTGAATTTGCTAGTGCAACGTCCCGTTCCTGTTGCAGACGACTCCTATCGGCCTCCAACTGCTGGATTCGAGCACGGAGTTCTTCAAGTTCCTCTGCCATAGGAACGGGGAGGTGGGTCCTTCTTCACTGTTGGAGAGTATCCAGCTAGGTCCCACGATGTGCCTACTGTTAGCCTATTATGCTCCCAACTTCTAAATGCTCTTTAGAATAGAGATAAATAAATAAAAGATATATAGTGTATACACACACAAACTGCCTTATCAGCCAGATCCTTCCAGCAACGCCAGTAAATGTAACACGGGCTATGAAGGCCCGGATTGTGACTCAGAGGATGTGACTCTAAAGCCAACTGGTAGACTGTAAATAGTCTAGGGCTTCCCTATTACAAATACGCAGGTACGCCTGGCTTCAAATGACAAAAACAGAAGTGTTGTATACAATATATATTTTATTAATTCCTTTCAATATTAAAACAGCCTTTATTAGATGCATTTATGCTATGGTGGTTCTACCATGCCAGTTGTAAAGGGCTAGCACAACTCCAAATCACTTAACACCAAAGGATGTTACATGCCAGTAACATGAGAGCATGTACAGTTTAAAACAAGGCACAGAGTTGGGAGCACAATATAGCAACCGTAGCAATCTGCTGTACAGGAATGACAGTTAGTAAGGTGCTTGCACATGATAAACAATATTAGAAAATACAAGCATGTACCTTAATCAGTCACAATCCCAATAACAAGCACATTCAATTAGTTGCAGTGGCAATCTGCCACCCACTGGCACATGTCCTAAAGAAACAAACAAATACAAATAACTTTTAACAGAACTCCACAACAATATGTGGAGCAGCATTGACAGCACCCAACCAGCCATAAGTGACTAATGAAAAAAAACATTTACCTTAGCTTGTGCTTCAGGGCTTTGCACAACTCCATGAACACTGCAGCAGCACTCACTACAGCCACATGCAGCAAGAGACTAAACAGCCAACACCCTGGAGAAGAATGTTTGGCTTACACACCTGGTGCTTAGTAACACTAATGAGCTAAACCACACTGAAGGTGGAGGAACAGGACACGGTGTGTTCAGGGAGCCAAACCAGAGTGGGTATTTACAGCCACTCTTCCAATGAACTAAAACCACACGGTTACATAAAGATGAAAGAATAATCCACTTGGTTATGGAAAAAGAACGTGACTTTACTTGTCTTCAACTGGTCTCAACATTACACACACAAATCAATACGCCGGCGGATCATCTCTAGGTAACCCGGTAACTAGGGGAGTGGTTCCGCTGAAGTAAATAGTTCCGTTGTATACACTACACTCCTCCCATTTTAGAACAATGCTACGTAACTAAAATAACATACAACATAGCCAATGCATTAAACACAACTTGTCATTCAGTTGACAAACATTGAAACACCTTCCTTTTTTTAATATATATTTTTTTATATCATACAAGTCCTATAAGTGAAACTCATAAGTCTAATCTTTTCGGGGGTACCCTGAGTCGTTCAGGGTTACGCCTGGGAACCTGTGGCGTGCTCTCGGTAGGGGGCACTTCCTCTGCAACTGTGGGTGTCACTGTGCTGAGGTCAGAGTTGGTTCCAGGATCAGGTGGACGTGCTGGTTGCTCTGGTGTCTTTGGTTGAGCATTTAACAGCTGATCCACATGGCGTCTCCAGGTATGGTCTCCAGTGTCCACCTCATACATCAGAGGGCCGCTCCTAGTGATGATCTTTCCAGGCGTCCACTTTTCCCCTCGGTAGTCACGTGCCAGAACCTGCTGTCCCACGTCGAAGCTTCTTGGCGGTTCATCCGAAAAGCTGCTGAACTGTTTGTTCTGCACTTCTCTCCTCAGGTTTGGCTTTAGAAGGTCAATGCGAGATCTGAGCCGTCTGTTCATAAACAGCATTGCAGGTGTCTGATTGGTTGTTTCATGGACAGAGTTGCGGTACACCAAGAGGAAATTGTCAATTTTGTGTTGAAGAGCGATATCTTCTTTTATTGTTGCTTTTATGGACTTTTTGAATGTTTGTACAAACCGTTCCGCTAATCCGTTGGTTGCTGGATGGTGAGGTGCCGACTTGAAATGCTTGATACCATTCTTTTTCATGAAGTCTTGGAATTCCTCAGAAGTAAACTGTGGGCCATTGTCACTCACAATTTGTTCAGGAAGGCCATACCTGACGAAGATGGTTCTAAGAACAGATATAGTCTTTTCTGATGTTGTTGAGTTCATTTGGACTACTTCTGGCCACTTAGAGTGAGCGTCTACAGCTATAAGAAACATAGAGTTCATGAACGGGCCAGCAAAATCAATGTGAACTCTCTGCCAGGGTGCAGACGGCCATTCCCACGGGTGTAGGGGAGCTTGTGGAGGTGCGTTTTGAACGCTCAGGCACCCTGGACAGGTTTTGGTGATGTCCTCAATCTGTTTATCTATCCCCGGCCACCAAACGTAGCTACGGGCCAAACTTTTCATCTTCACGGTACCTACGTGAGCCTCATGCAGACTGTCCAACACTTTGGTGCGAAGCTTGGAGGGAACACCACACGTGATCCACACATCAAGGTTCCCAGGCAAACTGACAGTTGATCACGTCTTACTGAAAACTCTGGGAAACAAGGATTCCCATGGGTAGGCCAGCCTTTTACTGTTATCAAAGTCAAAGTCAACTTTATTGTCAGAACTGCAATATGTATAGGACATACACAGGATTGAAATTGCGTTTCTCTCAGTCCCTCGGTGCAACAGTAACCATTTAAACACTAAAACACTGTCGTGTGTCGTACACCTTGGAAAGTGTTGGGTCATTCTGCGTTTCTCTTCGTATCATGTCATTCTTAACTGGCAACTGGTCTACCAGTGTTGTGTAAAACATTTCTACCGGGTCACCAGTTGACTGCAATTCCTCCACAGGTGTTGACAGGGGGAGGCGTGACAAACCATCAGCATTGCAGTGTTGTTTAGTTCTCTTGAACTCAATGTCATACGAGTGTGCTCCTAAGAACAGGGCCTATCTCTGTAGTCGCGCAGCTGACATCACTGGGACTCCTTTTTGTGGATTGAATATAGACACTAGGGGCTGATGATCAGTCACTAAGGTGAACCTTTGGCCATAGAGGTAATGGTGGAACTTTTTGACCCCCCATACTAGGCTAAGGGCCTCCTTGTCTATCTGTGCATAGTTGCGTTCGGCACCTGACAGGGACCTTGAAGCGAATGCAATAGGGCGTTCAAGTCCATTATCCAACGTGTGCGAGTGGACTACGCCGATGCCGTACGGGGATGCATCACATGCTAGACGGATTGGTCTGGATGGATCATAGTGGGTAAGTAGCTCGTCAGATGTTATTAGTCTTTGTTTCTGTGAAGGCCTTTTCACATTTTTCTGACCAATTCCATTCCACTCCTGTCTGTAACAGCGCATTTAGTGGATACAGCACTGAGGCAAGGTTGGGTAGAAACTTGTGGTAATAGTTGACGAGACCCAGGTACGATCTGAGTTGTGACACATTTTCAGGTTTAGGTGCTTTCAGCACCGCCTCAATTTTCTCTTGCGACTTGTGCAAGCCGTGTTTGTCAATGACATGTCCCAATAGGAGATTTCACTTTTGATAAACTAACATTTCGCTCTCTTTGCCCGTAGGCCATACTCATTCAGCCTGGTGAGTAGTGCATTAACAGAGTACCCGAGTTTTCGACAACTCGAGTGCTTTGACTTCTATCGAGGCTTTTTTGTCCACCTCGGGTAGCCGTAGTGACGTCACATTTCATAGCGCGCGGGGCAGCTTTTAGCTTTTAGTAGACGCTACAAAATGGATTCCTGTGTGCGCACGGATGTTAATGGAGCAGGCCGTCTTGTCAAAAAGGTAAAACAGTTTATAATTTTATAAAATGCGCTACTTCGTGTTGACTTTCTTTGTAGTAGATTGTGACAGCAGAGGGCAGTGTTGCAATGCAGGTCCCATATTATAACACGGCCGAAACGGCTTCCTGTCTCTCGTTTCACAAACAAAAAAAAACAAATATTCATCTCTCTAGAGCTACCAAAAACCTATAAACACAATCTCTAAAAGTAAACCTAAATTGCACAGCTGCAGGCGGTGGTACGGTGTGGCTGTGGCCCCATTTGTTTTTTAAGTTTCGGTTTTCAGCGCATTACTTTCACTTTTAAAATTAATAATAATAACTAATAGTTTTGTTTTTCCTGTGACTTATCTGCAGTATGATACATGATAGGAGCATAATAAATGCTCCCAATGTTTTGTTGGTCTTTTTTTTCTTTTTGTAAAGACGTTTTTAGGCATTTATATTTATTTATTTATTTTGCATCGTAAGACACTGTGACGTCATCGGCTACTCGAGCGTCGTTCGAGTTTTTTTATGTTAATGTCGAGGTTAAAAATTATGTACTCGTTCAACCCCTACTGGTGAGTACTTTGCTCAGGTTTTGGAAGTAATCATCATCATCTTTTCCTGTTATGATAATGTCATCCAGGTAGAATTGTGTTCCAGGTATGTCCTGGAGCACCTGATCCATGGCCCTTTGCCAGATGGCTGGGGCTGAAGCAACACCAAACACAAGCCGATTATGTTGGTAAAGTCCCTTATGAGTGTTGATGGTTAAAAACTTTTTGCTTGACTCCTCCACTTCCATCTGGAGATAGGCTTGTGACAAGTCAATCTTTGAAAACTTCTCCCCACCAGCCAAAGATGAGAAGATGTCCTCTATTCTATTCTATGGGTAGCACGGTGGCACAACTGGTAGAGCTGCTGCCTCTCAGCGAGTAGGTCCCCGGTTCAAATCCCGGTCCGGAGGCCTTTCTGGGTGGAGTTTGCATGTTCTCTCCGTGCATGCGTGGGTTTTCTCCGGGTACTCCGGTTTCCTCCCACAGTCCAAAAACATGCATGTTAGGCTGATTGGTAACTCTAAATTGACCCTGGGTTTGAGTGAGACAGGTCCCTCTTGTAAATGAGTCCCTGTGGCTCAACGAGGCTAGCCTGTATAAATAAAGGTTGAATGAATGAATGAATTCGTGGAAGAGGGTACTGCACCATGCGTAGCATCGGGTTGATGCTCACTTTGAAGTCCTCACATATACACACTTCACCTTTTCCTTTCTGCATCACCGGAACAATGGGCGTAGCCCAGTCACTCCAGTCGACCTTTGAAAGAATGCCGGACGTCTCCAAATTTTGCAGTTCAGCATCTATCTTGGGACGTAGAGCATATGGCACCGGGCGCGCCTTGTGGAATCTTGGGTTGGCATCTTTGTCAAGTTCAATTTTTGCTTTTAGGTGTTTTAGTTTACCAATGCCTTTCTCAAACACGTGTGCATTAGCCTCCAATAACTGTAGCAATCTCTGCTCAAACCTTCTGGTAGAGCTCTTAAGGTCTGATGAGATATTCAGGGCTTTTATTTCATGCCAGTCAAGTTTAATTTTTCTCAGCCATTCACACCATAGTAATGCTGGGCCTTTGATTTTCAAAACTTAGAGCTCTAGCTTGTGTGTTTGGTCACCATAAACCACATCCACTTTAAGTTTCCCCTTTGGTGACACTTTTTCACCTGTGTAGGTTTTTAACATCACTGATGTCTTTTTCAGTGGTATGTGAGACATCAACCTGTCATTATCGGTTTCAGAGATCACTGACAAGGCTGAACCTGTGTCCAGTTCCATCTTTAGTGTCACTCCAGACAATTTAGTCATGATCCATATTATTTCCCTGTCTTCTTTGGTTATGTTATGCAGCTCTAAGCATGACAGGTCATCATCCTCACTGCTGTTTGTGTTGTCAGGATGTTCTGTAACTTTGTGCATTTCATTTGTTTTGCCCCTTGATTTAGGTTTAAAGCCTTTGTCTTTTCCAGCTTTTCCTTTTTGAGTATCGGTTTGGGTTGATTTGCATACCCTTTCTATGTGACCTTGTTTGTGGCATTTCCTACATGTCTTTTCTCTGAACCAGCAACCGTTTGCATTGTGTGAGGATTTACCACACCTGTAGCATTTTTGTTTTCTTCCATTTAAAGACATTTGATGCACTTCGTTTTCTAAGCTTTTCTTTTGTAGCTCTGATGCACCTTTAGCTGCTGTTTCCATTGAGATAGATATTTCAAGTGCTTTCTTCAAATCTAGCTCTTTTTCAGACAGTAGCCTTTTTTGTGTGCTTGTACAACGCATGCCACAAACCAATCAATCTCTCAAGGCATCATCAAGTCCCGTTTTAAAGTCACAATACTGCGAGAGTTTGCGCAGTTCAGCCATATACGCAGATATGCTTTCATCTTTCGTTTGATTCCTTTTATGAAATCTGAATCTTTATGCTATCACTAGCGGTGCGGGATTCAAATGTCTCTGCAACGTATCAACAATGTCTTTATATGACTTGCTTGATGGTTTAGCCGGGCTCAGGAGATTACGAAGTAGATTGTACATTTTAGCTCCAATTAGACTGAGGAGGACAGAACTTTTTTTCTCATCCTCAATTGCTGGGTTGCAGATGACGTAGCAGTGACGTCACAGAATGCAGTTGGGGGCCAGGAAGTAAACACAGCCGTTTCCTTCTGTTGATGATTCAGCGTCAACATGCCTAAATTCTGTGCCGTTTACGGTTGTTGCAACCGCTCTAATCGAGAGATAGATAAAAGTTATTTTTGTGTTCCTAAAGTATGCCACAAGGGGATTAATTTAAAAAAACTAACAGAAAAAAGACGACAAACGTGGATTAACAACCTACGGCTAAAAACAGGAGGTGCGGAAACTGACAATGCGAGAGTCTGCAGCCACCACTTTGTAACAGGTAAGAATCGTATCATTTAAATCATTTTTTCAGATATTTTATTGGACAGTTACTGGAAAGACAGGTAAGATATGTTATGCCCTAGCTTGTGTAGTGGTTCAACACTTGGTTGTTCCCAGAAAAAATCCGATTAGAATGCTAATGTTGTTAGCGGTTAGCTTAGTGCTAGGAAAGGCATTTACGTGTTTTACTTTAAAGAGGAACTAAACCCCGGTCTAAAAACGTGTTTACAGTAACCCCTATGGGTTGAACAGAGGGATTGCACCTTAATTTTCTTATTGGTCTAGGATTCTCACTGTGACATATTTTCTCACTCTGACATCACGGAAGTGGTTCAAGCAGAGCCAATCCCCTGCAGAGATGAGAAGGTCCTGCAGCATTCATACCTTACATGGAAGTGTCACATTTCACTCCTGACAAACGGTTTCTTTTTTCTTTTTTTTCCCATTTTCTTGAGCCTTAGGTTTTGGATGGAATGGGTGGAATAGATAAATTCATCTACATGTTTATCCTTTGTTGTTGCTTGGTGTATGTTGTTGGCTAGAGGTTTAATTTGTTTTAGGTTGTTGCTGGTGGAGGCGTAAACAAAAGCACAACTCTACCTCCTCCCCTCCTTGTCTCTCGACACGCCCATTTTGAGGGTGATTTTGGATCTGCTTAGGGGAAGGATTTACCATCTCAACCTGGGTTTAGTTCCTCTTTAAAGTGGTGCCTTATATTTAGGTTGTCCGAGTGCAGCAGGTGATGTACATTCCCAAGACTGGGCCCCTACTGTTAACCTGGGGTACCAAAGAAGTAACGAGAGGCCACAAACAGAAGCATCCCTCCGACGTGGGGAAAGAGCTAAGGCCCGGAAGCTTCTCTGCACTGCCACTGAGGAGGAGGCTAACAGTCTGGAAGATGAGCTCTGTGAAGAAAGCTTACCAGCCCCTGAAAATGAACGATTCAAAGGTAAAATAATAATAAATAAAAATACTATTGATTTATTTATTTATAGAATTTCTGAACGTAATTTTTAATAATTAAATATTTGCAGATGCAGAATGCCAGACGGATCTAAGCATGGTTGACCTCACAAAGCTGGAGGATGCAGTGAAAGGCTACACAACTGAGATCTGCGACCTTAAGGAAAAAGTCTCAGTGACTAAATTTACTCCTGAAACCTTCCAGAACAACGAGAAAACAAAGTTTTATACGGGACTGCCCAACTTTTTAGTTTTGATGCAAATTTTTCAGCTCTGTGAACCTTACATCAGCATGTCATCACTGTCATCACTTTCCAAATTTGAGCAATTTATTATGATACTTATGCGTCTCAGATTAAATCTGCAGCTTCAAGACCTTGCCTATAGATTTAATGTGTCAAAAGCCTCACAAGCATTGGTTGACAAAATTGCTGTAATTTGCTGTGCACTGTCCAACATCTCAGAATCTGTTGTCCCTCTGGAGTAATGTTCCGAAAAATCCCTGTTCGTTTTGGAACAAATATTTTAAGTTTAAATTATTATACATGTATTTATCATTTGAAGTAAATCAAAAGTAAATTAAATTACTAATACTGTTACAGACCGTATTTGTACATGTTAATTATTCAGGAAGAAGACAAAAAATTTACCCAATAAGGTTGAATATTTTTAATTTATTCAATGAACTCCATAACCAATCTTTGTGAATATTGGTCAGTTAAAATGACATGAGTTTTGCTATTGAAATAAAAACATTTTTCTGAAGTAGACTCATTTTGCAACATTTGTGACTTATGACATTTGTATGTGCTGTTATTTAACATATTAGAACACCTTTGAAATTCACAAGCTAATCTCATATTGATTTAAATATATCATTTGATTTAACATACTTAACTTTTCAATTAAGATTATTGTAAAATAAAAAACAGCTGTCATGACATGTTACAACATCACATGACCCTTCTGCAGAGTGCTTGCTACAGGTGTAGCTAAAACATGTTATGGTAGTGACAAATGTTTTTTTTGGGGAAAAAAGAGCAACTGTTTAAATTAGTATAACCTTTTCAAACTCCTTCAAAAACTACTCCTTTTCAAACTCCTTTCATCAACTACTCCAAATAACATTCTTGATTCTTAGATTGATTAGTCACGTGTGAATTTCTGTCCCAGGATTTCAGGTAGGATGCAATGTGTAAAATAGTGCTGAATTTTGGGAACTGCTGTTTCCCACAGCTGGTCATCTGGCAGAATTCTTTCCACATAAATATCATTTTCACTCCATACTACAAAATCACAATATTGTACATCCACAATGTGAATCTGAGCCTGGACCTGATGGTAATAAGGATGGTTCCTATCCAGTTGTACAGAATCTCCAACCTTGACGAGACAAAAACCAGGCTGTCCAGCACACATCCTCAGACCGACTTCATGCTGTTTGCTCTGTGGGCACTGAAGGACAAGACAATGAAACTTAGACATGAAAAATAAATACGGTCATCTCCAAAACATTTCAATATTATACTTTTTTAAAGATTGTGTTTCACTCATTTCACTATCCAACACTAATGTTAGAAAATGAGACTACTGTATATTTATGTCTCTGTCAACCAGGTGTGTTCCACAGGTAAAAATGTATTAATCTGGACAAAGTTTTAAAAGGTGATGGAAAGGTCACACATTTTTTTAACTGGAAACAAGGCAACATCCCACAAACGGCAAGACCATCCCCAAAACTACGGCTACATGCTGTGAAATATGCAAACAACAAAGATTTGAGTAAAAAATTATAGTTGCAACATTCATTAACAACACGAAAAAACAAAACAAAAAAAATCACAATATTTTCAGTACATTAACTTACCTTTTTAATGTGTGATGGCATTAACCATTTAGACTTTTCTGTGGTACATGAAGCACTTTTCTTCATTTTCACCCCAGCTTCTGTTGCAAAAAGAACTGCTCCTACATGGGAGCAAGATTCTGACAGTCTGAAAAAATGTGCAAGAAAATGAACAACAGTAGAACTACTAGTATTTAGCCATTAAATCCCCACTGCGATGAGTCCTGGATAGAAAATATAATTTTTACGTAGTGTGACATTCATGCTAATAGCAAAACAAAACAATAAAAGCTAAAAACAAATAAATATAACTTACCCAGCCATACAGTCACAGTGGGCTGTGACTACTTCCCCACTTTGTCTAGCCACAAACCATGTTTTTACTGTAGATCTCTGAGAATGGTTGACCTACAATGTAGAAAGGCATATGACTCAACGTTAACACATACAACTCCAGCACGAATTTGGCTTTACAGAAGCTAAATAAATTATTTGTAAGTAGATCCACGCACATAGAAATAACAGGGGGCTAACTAAACATGTTGTTAGCATTAGTGATAGCGTAGTTAGCATAGGCTAATTACTAAATAAATAATGCAACTCACTCACCCGGGCAGAAACAAGTCGACAACCATTTAAAGCTTCTTTTGATCCTAAATGGTTAACCCAAAACTCGTCCTCGCCAGTCTATTTAGGGCATTGGCATACTTGCTGTAATCCATTCTGCTGTGTTTTGAACTGGGGAAAATCACTTCCTGTCCCCCATCTGAATTTCGCGCCACTTCCGGGTCACGTGACTGCAACCCAGCAATATCATTAGCGTCACAGAACAACTCCACTCGCTCTATGTATGATTCCCAGTCTCCACTTGAGCTATCAAACTCTTCTACTTTTCCAACAGAAGCCATTTCAGTTTGCAGTTACTCACAGATCCATTGTTAGGTTACGGTTTGTCTCCTGTTGTCAAGTTATTTTATTTTTTTTCCGTTTTTTTTTTTCCTTCCCTCCGGGTCAAAACTCACTACGTGCAGTAGTTTGGGGTCCAGATTACTTGTCGCCAATTTGTTGTGTCTTTACTCCAACAAAGTATATTTTAAAGATAAAAGAATAATCCACTCGGTTATGGAAAAAGAATGTGACTTTACTTGTCTTCAACTGGTCTCAACATTACACACACAAATCAATACGCCAGCAGATCACCTCTAGGTAACCCGGTAACTAGGGGAGTGATTCAGCTGAAGTAAATAGTTCCGTTGTATACACTACAAAACTAAAACTCTAGCCAACAACATAAACCAAGCAACAACAAAGAATAAATATGTAGATGTATTTATCTGTTTCCAGAGCAACAAGAGGAAGTAAAACACTCGACCACGTCTACACAAATGTGAAAGAGGCGTACACAGCGAAGCCACGCCCACCACTCGGGGCTTCTGACCACTTCTCTCTGCTCATGGTCCCAGTACAGCTTCCCCCGCTGAGACACTCTAAGCCAAAACAAAGAGAGATCAAACTCTGGCTCCAAGACAGCACCCCCATGCTGAGAGACTGTTTTGGAAATACGAACTGATCTGTTTTCATGGAGGCAGCAGCTGATGGAAACTCAGTGAATCTGGAATTATATGCTTCATCTGTATCGGGTTATATCAGCACATGCTATGAAAACGTATCCATAAAAAAATATGTTAAATCTTACCCCAACACAAAACCCTGGTTAAATAAAGAGGTTCGCACCCTGCTGGCAGCCAGGAACACTGCCTTCAAGTCTGGAGACTCAGATAAGCTGAGAAGGAGCAGGAAAGAGCTGGTTGCTGGAATTAAGAGGGCCAAAACCACATATGCACAGAGGATCGAGGGTCAGTTCACCTCACAAGACCCACGGAGCATGTGGAGAGGCATCAAATGCTTAACAGATTGCAAGAGTAAGTGCAAACAATGCCCCAAAGACCCATCTCTGCCTGATGCCCTCAATAAGTTTTATGCATGCTTTGAGGACCCAAATAGACCACCCAGCACCAGACTCACCTCACCACCAGATGAAGAGCATCTCAGCGTGACCGTAGCAGAAGTGAGAGGCAGTCTCAGAAGGATCAACCCTCATAAAGCAACTGGACCGGACAACATCCCGGGGAAAGTTCTGAAGGAATGTGCGGATCAGCTCTGTGAGGTGCTGGCTGACATCTTCACCACCTCACTTGCACTGGAGTCAGTTCCCACCTGCCTGAAGACCGCCACCATCATCCCAGTCCCAAAGAGCTCCACAGTGACTGGTCTGAATGACTATAGGCCGGTGGCTCTCACTCCGATAGTCGCAAAATGTTTTGAGAAACTGGTCATGTCCCACATCAAGACAACCGTCAACATCAACGAGGACCCTCATCAATATGCATACCGCGAGAACCGATCAACAGAGGACGCCATCTCCTCTGTGGTCCACACTGCTCTCACCCACCTGGATCAGAAGGACTCATACGTGCGTCTGCTCTTTGTGGACTTCACATCTGCCTTCAACACCATGATCCCCCAAACTCTGATAGACAAACTATCCACACTTGGACTAAGCCCCTCCATTTGTAACTGGGTACTAGACTTCTTAACAAACAGACCACAGTCCGTGAAGATCCACAACTTCTCCTCCTCCACCATTACCCTCAGCACTGGCTCTCCTCAAGGATGTGTGCTGAGCCCTCTTCTGTTCACTCTGCTCACATATGATTGTACAGCCACACTTCCAGGCTGTCATATTGTTAAGTTTGCAGATGATACAGCGGTGGTGGGATGCATCACAAACAATGATGAGTCCAGCTACAGACAGGAGGTGGAACATCTGGAGAGCTGGTGCAAAGAGAATAATCTTCACATGAATGTGAAGAAGACAAAGGAGATGATTGTGGACTTCAGAAGGAACAAACACACCCATGCCCCACTGAAAATAGGTGGGTCTGCAGTGGAAGTGGTCTCCAGCTACAAATACTTGGGTGTACACATGAATGATAACCTCAGCTGGAGCAACAACACCACCAGCCTGATCAAGAAAGGTCATCAGAGACTCTACTTCCTCAGACGGCTGAGACGTGCTGGTCTGAGCAGCCCAGTTCTCACCTCCTTCTACAGGTGTGCAGTGGAGAGCATCCTGTGCTCCAGCATCAACGTGTGGCATGGAGGCTGCACAGTTGAAGAGAGGAAAGCTCTACAGAGAGTGGTGAAGGCTGCACAGAAGATGTTGGAGTCAGTCTCCCCACCATCACAGACATTTACACCTCCAGATGCAGGAAAAGAGCCACCTGCATCATGAAAGACCTCACTCATCCAGCACACTCACTCTTTGCCCCACTCCCCTCAGGACGGAGGTTGAGGAGCATCAAGTGTAGAACCACTAGACTGAGGAACAGCTTCTACCCTGAGGCTGTTAGACTCATGAATAAATAAAAATAAAATAAAAAATAAACACTGCAAAATATCACATCATGCTGATGCTGATCTGTTTTCTTGTTGCTGTGTTCATCTGTGTTCATCTGTGACCATCTGCTCATACAAACTCATGTTCGTGCTGCTGTTTATTCCCACTATATTAGGCTTAGTGTATTACTAGTTGATGTTTTTCTTAGTTAATTCTAGATGTTATTACTGTTTTTCTATTGCATTTGTTGTTGGATGTAACTGGGACCCCGTGTACATAATCTCGTTTTCATCACATGTACCACATGCGGTGCAAATGACAATAAAGACTCTCTGACTCTCTGACTCTGACTCTGACTTTTCAGGAGTGAAATGTACCACTTCCATATAAGGTATGAACTGCTGCAGGACTGTCTCATCTCTGCAGGGGATTGGCTCTGCTTGAACCACGTTCGTGACGAAAGCTTGCGAAAACACGTCACTGTGCGAATCATAGACCAACAAGAAAATTAAGGTGCAATTCCTCTGTTCAACCCATAGGGCTACCGTAAACACGCTTTTAGACCAAATATTGCCGATTTAAACAAATACGAACAATTACATGAAAATTAATACAGACATAGTGCTATGAAACCTTTTAAACACATTCTATGGGGAGTTTATCAGCTAAAAAAAAGTTAAATTTCGGTTTAGTTCCTCTTTAAGTAGGGAGAGATCCTCATCAGGTTGATGACCGTCAGGTGTTGATGATCAGCGGCCATCTTGGAGGAGGGGCTACAGGCAGTGGTACTCTTACAATTTGGACAATAACAGCTCAGGTTGTGTAATAAAAGTGTCACATTATTGGACAGGAGACCGATACTGGGAGCTTCAGTGGTGTAGAGGTAGGGCAGCCCACCTGGGAACAAAAAGTTGCTAGTTGAACTCCCCTCTAACTGATCCCCAGGTGCCTATGCTCCTGGGTGTATCTCAGGTGTGATGAGTTAAATGCAGAGAACCAATTTCATCATTGTATGGAAACATGCAATGATGATAACACACTTTCACATTGATGCTCAGGATGAAAATTACAATTTTTGGTCATACACACACACACACACACACACACACACACACACACACACACACACACACACACACACACACACACACACGCAAAGTGTGTGTGCACA
>JBBPBX010060683.1:0-15875 GCA_038048925.1 Garcialebias charrua
AACTTTGTGCATTTATTATTGGTGAATTCTGAAGCCATCGGCAGCACCTGTTTGAAAGATTTTCTGACGGTTCATCTCTTCACGCGTTTTAGGAAATTTGAATGGTTGAGCCACAACAATCACTTTGTGACCTTCAGACTAACTGGAGAGGTTTTGTTGAACAGTTTCTAAATGTCACAGAAAATCCAAGCCATTAGTTTAACTGACTTTTGTTGGTTGTTGTTTTTGTTGTGGTTGTTGTTGTTAATGTTATTGTTAATACATAGCACTGACTTCTTCTTTCAGCTTCTCCCTGCGTTAGGGGTAGCCACAGCGAACTACTGTAGTCGCATGAAGATTTGGCAATTGTTTTTACGTCGGATGCCCTTCCTGACACAACCACAGACCACCAAGCTACCACAGCCCTCTGTGTGGATATCTAGGGTTCCCGGGGGAGCAGATGGTGTGGGTTAAGGGCCTTGCTCAAGGGCACAGAGTGGGGCAGATGAGGGTGGAGACAGGTGTGACCGCTTCACTTATCCCACCCACATTTTTGATGTTGTCGGTACCGGGGCTTGAACCGGCGACCTTCGGATCACAAGCTCACCGTTTTACCTCTGCGCCACCACTCCCACTAATACATAGCACTGACCTGATAAACTTGCTTGACAAAAATACCTCTCAAGTTGTCTCGGATAAACAGCAGGTTTGAGATCCAGGGACGATTCTAGAATCTGCCCTTTAGGGGTGCTTAGCCCCCAGTATTAAAAAATAGCTCTTTGCTTGAACAATGTGGTGGCCATTGGTGTCAGAAGCATTGATAATGTGGTGGGATGGGCACACTGTTGGGGTGAGTGTCTGGGGCCCTCCCCCAGAAAAAAATTAATAATGTAGATACCATTTCCTGCATTCTGGTGTACTGTATTTTAGTGGGTTGTAAAACATCTTTGTTTACCTACATAAGTAAACACTTGCTATTTTAGAGAGCTTGGCACAACAAGCAGTAGCGCTAAGCTAGCAGCGTACAGTACAGACGCGCTAGCTAAGATGCTACAGACATAACGTTACATCATCATGTAAAGCTCTGATTTACATTACACAACTTAATCAATGCTTTGTACAAAATCAGTTCGGTGTTAACTGATCATAACAAGTACTAAGCGTATGCAACCAGAAGTTGCAACATATCTTAATACAAAATACACAAAACAAAGTACAACTAGCTTTAAGCATTAACTTTCAATGTAACCATTAGGCATACTAAAGATGAACATGTGGTACCGTACTTCCTGTTTATCATTGTTGTACTCAGCTGGTCAAGAGGTTGGCTGCAGGGATTTATCCAACTTTTAAAAATTTCCAGACTTTGTTTATTTTTGGAAATAGAGTAAATTGTATTCTAAACTAAAGCAGGGCTATTCAACTAACTTCTCAGGGGGGCACAGTTACTGAAAGCCAGCAGCTCAGGGGCTGGATCCAGCAGCTAAAGTCATGTAAATAAACCAAGTATTACTGATTTGTTACCTTTTAAATTAGGTTATTTTGTTGCATTGTATCATAAATGCAATCAACAGAACCCAAACCCCAAACTGCCTAAAAAAAAAGAATAATAACTTTTTTTCCCAGGGGTGCCGAGTTCAAGTTTAAGGGTGTTTGAGCACCCCCAAAAAGAGGCTAAAATCATCACTGTTGAGATCTCCATAAGTAGCTCGATGAAACTGAGACCAGGAATTTGTAGTGTCCACTTTACTTTCCTCTACAGGAGTCGCTGAAGTGTCGGTCTGTCGTTTTAATTAGTTTTCTTAGAAAGTCCATATCCCATTTGAAGCCTTAGGCTACAAGTACAAATGATTTTCTAATATTTTCTCATTTTGTCTTCTGGCATCATTTCTGACTAATTAATCAGATATCTACCTTTGTGTTTCTCAGGAGGATGGGGACACTTTCTGACGGGACTTACCATACCATACCATACCATTTTATTTATAAAGCACTTTAAACAGGAACAAGTCCACCAAAGTGCTGGACAAACAAACACGCAACAGGCAACACATACAATGAAGTACAACACGAAAAACATAAAAACATTGCAGATCATAAATCAAACGATCCAGTACACATCAGCTGGCACTGAAAGCGATGGAGTAGTAGTGAGTTTTTAACCGGGATTTGAAAACCGAGAGGGAGGGGGCCTGTTTGATGAGCAGCGGTAACTCGTTCCAGAGTCTTGGGCCTGCTACAGAGAACGCCCTGTCACCCCTGCGCTTAAGGCGAGTTTCTGGAACTATTAAGAGTACCTGATCCTCTGACCTCAAAGCACGTGGAGGAACATATGGGTGTATCAGATCCGAGAGATAGGCGGGGGCGAGACTGTTCAGCGATTTAAGCGACTTGTTCAGATGTCTCCAAACATAAAGTTCATGGTTGACACCAGAAAGTTTGATTTTGGTCTCATTTCACAAAATGACTTAAAAAGGTTCAGACTTGCTGTTTTTTTTTTGTTTGTTTGTTTTTTAGTAAGTTACCTTTGCAGCCCGTTTTTGTCCTCTTCGACTCTTGAAACAGGTATGCCACTTTCTTTCAACGAAGCCTATTATAAAGGTTTTCCTTTCCATTGACACCAATTTTCTTGGCAGCGAAGGCTGAAACTTTTGATGGTCTATCTGATCATGGCTTAGTATCAAGAACGCAAATTCTCTTATTCTTTCTCCCTTTGAACAGTCATGACAGGGATTTTTATGTATATATATATATATATTTTTTTTCATTAATGAATTTCAGCTACCTTTTCTCACTGATTTTTCTCTTTGCTTCTGCGTTTCCCATGACTCAGTAGACAGCAGAGTCAGTGCAGCACTCATTGAAATGTGAAGAGGCCTAAAAAATAAAAATAAAAAGCCTAAAATTTTAACAGATATATATCACCAACAATTCTTATCAAATATGTCACAGATGTGGAACCATTCCCTTTAATAATTAATGTTTTATATTCAACTGTTCTTTTTTATTTAGTTTTATTTTACCATATGTGTGTTTCAGCTCTGGAAATATTTATAAATTACTTTAAAAAAAAGAAGTTAAAAATGCTTCTAGAAACATTTCAACTGAGCAATAAGGAAAAAGTAAAACCTTAGTTTTTTAAATTATAAATTGCCTTTATGTTCCATAGTTTTCATGGCAGGGGTGCTACAAATAACCTAATAAATAAATAAAGTTCTCAAAAGAAAATAAAAAATAGAAGAAAAGAAAAGTGCTTAAAGAACCTAACTAATAATTTCAAAGAATCAATGTAGAATCAAAACAAAAACACACAAATATCAAGCTCAATTATCTTTATTGTCATTCACATCACGGTACATGAGGTGGCGCAGAACTGTACTCAAGGTCCCAGTTACACCCAAAAAATAGCAACAAAAATATATATATCTAAAAGGAAAGGTAATTAAGGATCTAAGATATAAACACTAATCATGTAAATAATACTGTAAGCAGTAGCCCGAGCGTCATGATACCATGTCTGTATTTCTTTGACATATCCAGGTGCATAAATATAAATAACCATGTTTCACAATATCATTGTGCCCTTACCAACCATGGATTTGGATTTTTTCTCTCACATTTTTCTTTTTCCTTCTCCGTTATCAATTCAGACACTTTTTGCATTTCTTTTTCCTGGTTGTCACAACCTGTTTTTAACGTTTCAACTGGTATTATGCAAAGGTTATGCAGAAACAAAGGTTAGATAAAAGCAAATGTTGAGGAGCTCGGCAGGAAATTGAAAACACAGGAGACCAACCATGAGCTAAGGCCCCCATTGCCAGAGGTGAAGGGATTATTTTACATCTTCTCACTCTGACAGCTACACATGACGTTACACGAACACAAAATGATGTGGGGCAAAAGTTGTCAAGTTTAACATTGTTACTACAAACTCAACAGACTGTCGGCTAACATTTACAAAAGCACAATTTACATGACTCAATTCAATAAAAGGACAGTCTGGTTATTTTTGATGTTCTGTCAAACAGTTCAAAGCAGTTAATGCATTACCACAAAGCATGGAGTATGAATGAAAATGCAAAAATCAAATATGATTTTAAAAGTGACCAGACTATCTTTATGCAGACAACATGTATCTCTTTGTATCTACATGCTATGTCTTGCCATCAGTGAATTTGTCCATACAATGGCACAATTTGTCTTCTGCATTTGACTCATCACACATGGGAGATACAGGGGAAAAGCCGGCAGCTATGAAAGCAACCAGGGAGCAGTTAGGAAATAGGTGTCTTGCTCAAAGACACAGCGACATATGGGTATGGCGGGAAATTGAACCCGTGACTTTCTGGTTTCAAGATAGTTGCCCTTGAACTGTCACATCCACCTAAGAAAAAGTTACCTTGGGGCCATCCGGATTTGACCCTGAGGCTTCTTGACCTGCAGTGCAATGCTCTACTGAGCACAGACTTAGTCCCCCATGACATGAAATTATACTGTCCAGATGCCCACATCTGGGGAATTTGCAAGGGTCTGTACAGTTAGTGTGTATAGGCTAAACTTCCCTCTGGGTGAACCACCTTCAGTTTCATGGTATCTTTTATTACCAGGTAAGTATTCTATTATGAGTATGATAAGGTAAGTAGGATTACTTACCAGGTAAGTATTGTATACAGTATACTGTAACATTTTAAGTATAAATATGTATAGTTAAGAACAATTCAAATTTGGCAGAAAAAGTGAGAGATGAACTGACAAACAGTATAAGGGCTTTGGCTGTAGTAGTTAAGATGTTGCTCTGATCTTTACCCCTTATAAATGGAACTGAGTCAAAAGCTTAAACTTACAATTTACTGGTCTGTCTACAATCCAACCTTCATCTATCTTCATGAGATGTGTGTCTTGACTTAATGAGATGGGAAAGAGTTCTGTTAAAGCTGAGGTACTCGGTAATGCAGTATATGTATGTTCTTCAGGGAAGAGACCCCAAGGGCAGACCTGGGACGTACTGGAGGAATTATGTGGCCTGGGAGTACCGCAAGATATCCCAGGAAGTGCTGGAGAGTATCACTGGTGTACGAGAGGTCTAGGATTCCCTCCTGGACATGTTACATCCCCAACTTGACCTTTGATAAGCAGAAATTGATGGATGGATGAGTGCAAGTACAAATTCTCATTTATCAGCAGTGATTTTAGCCAATGACTAATCTTAACCTATGACTAGATAATAATATTATTGGTTTGGTTATCAGGATTTGTTGTAGCATGTGTATCAATATGATGTTCCACTTATAGAAATGGTTGTAATAAGTGCAACATCAGATTCCTTTACAAATGTTCCCATATGACAAAGTATTTTGTTTGTTAGCTTAGCCATGCTAACAGTGTAAGGAAACTTTAGCATGTGAAGTTAGGAGAAAAGTAATTTTTCAGTTGAACAGGATTAAACGGGTGTTATGCAAACGGCATGCAAAGCAGAAAATGTAATGTCACTGTGTAATGCACGCGGTTTAAACAACCTTACGGTAGGAGACTGGTACAGGCAGTTTGAGCATGACAGAATAAAATCCTATTATAATACATATGATGTGGGTAAAACCTGAGGGAATAGAGTTAGACAAACAAAAAAGAGCCAGACTTCTTTTTTCAAAGCTCACTTCACAGAGACACAGTGTGGGATGTCTTTGTTGTCTGATGGCTTTCTCCATGTGCCGACCTCTACATTTTTCCAGTGCTGCAGGTACTGCAGCTCATGGTAATTTAATCTGAACAATATCTTGTTGCAGCTGCACCTGCCATCTGTGATTTTCCCTATAGCACCTCATTGATTGATCATTGATTAGCTGTAAATCAGTTAACAAATGAGACAGAAGAAAGCAATCAGGATGATGCCACATCTGGCCTAATTATTCAATAATTACAGTAATAGTTTTAAGGAATCGTGCGTGATAAGATGGAAATAGTAGAAAATTTCAGATGTGTTCATGTCACTGGAGTGACTCATCTATTTCTGTTTACTAAACAACAAACATAAGCTTCACATATAAAAGCTACGTTTTGTCATGTCCTGCCTCATTAATCAAAATTTTGGAGGATTGTTTTATAATATGTTGTCCGCTCAGTTCCTCTAATTGTTTCTCCTGAAGACTCCTGCAATATAATCCCTGTTGTATTTAAAAGGATAAAAACCCGAGGCGAGGCATGCCATGCCTTGTGACAGTGCTTTTTCATTTCCAACACAAAACAAAGCAGCTTTGCTGTGGTAGGACACACAGCTGTCCTTCCAGAGGGCTGAATTTCATTTACTTTCCTCTCAGCTGGCAGGATGCCACAAACAATACCATCTCTTTACAGTTGCCAGTTGTTTGATGCTCAGTAGGGTGCGACAGAAGATCCGTGCATGAGCATTGCAAAGATGACATATTTATGTGCGCATGCACCAATAAAACTTCAGATAGAATTAGAATTAGCTTGGTTATGTGGGCTTTTTTTGAGCAATCGTCAAAGAATTATGTGAATGTTGGCCCAAATCTTGCAGCTAAAATACCAAATGTAAATAATGATGTAAGTCATACAGTCATGGGTTGTGCCAACAGTGACAATGATAAAGAAGAAATACTGAGTATTGTGAAAAATCTTGCAGATAAAAGATCCAAAGACTGGATGGACATGGACATGATGTTTGTAAAGGACATAATGAGTTATGTTATTGAACCAACATTATAAATAGAATTTATAATTTTCAACAGGAAAATTTCCAGAAAATATGAAAATTGCAAAGACGATTTCTCTTTATAAGAATGGTGAGAAATGTGTATTCACTAATTACAGTCCAAAATCCTTGTTGCTACAATTTTCAAAAATATTAGAGAAATTATATGTAACCAGATTAGATGGATTTATAGATAAACAGAATATTTTAAGTAATAGTCAATATGGGTTTAGATCAAATAATTCAACATCAGTGGGTCTCATGGAACTAATAGTTAATTACGGTAATAGTTAATAGTAAACTTTTTTTTGTTGATTTAAAAAAGGCCTTTGACACTATTTGATGGGTTTCAAACCAACCCTGCAGCTTCTACAAAAATGAATCAGACAAATGACAAGAGTTAACAGTGGGAATTGAACTTTGCAAATGGGAATCATCTCCTAAAAAGCGGAGAACGAAGTCCGATTTGCAAAGGCCTGCACACACCTTTTATTCACTTGGTGGGCGGGTATTTTTACAACAGAACAGGTTCAAACAGTTTTCACACAATAGATGTGGTCAGCTTTGACCGAGGCAAGAACAGCAGGTTTCAAAAACAAATAACATTATTCTGTTTCTTCAGTAAACAAGTGTTGTGTAAGACAAATACATCATAGGGTGTGAACAGATACATGGTTCATAATATGTTTTAAATGATCAACATTAAAATACTTTAACACTATTGACCACACCATTCTCCGCGAAAAACCGAGTAAATATGGCATTAGAGGATTAGCACTACAGTGGGTATCTAGTTATTTGAATAATAGGATACAGTTTATACAGGTAAATGATGCAAGGTCTGAATTTTGTGTTAATGGATGTGGAGTCCCTCAAGGCTCTGTGTTGGGACCAAAGTTGTTTATTTTGTATGTGAATAATCTGGTTGATGTGTCAGCGCTTTTGCAGTGTGTTTTCTTTGCAGATGATACCACTTTTTTTGTTCGAGTGAAGATATTGAACGGATGTTAGAGATGATACAGGCAGATTTCGTAAAAATACATTCTAACAAATTATAATTAAATTTGAAAAAAAAAAACTACATGTCTAATAAAAAGAAAATTATCGAAGACCCATTTAAAATGGACTGTATTGAAATTCATAGAATTAATTACCGGTAAATACAATTTTGGGGAGTCGTTATTGATGAGAAGCTGACATGGAAATCTCAAGTAAATTACTTAAGAAAAAAAAAGCTAAATTAATTGCATTACTGTATAAACTAAAATAGTTTTTGAATGAGAAAGCTATGTATGTATTGTATAATGTAATGAGTGTTCAATATTTAATGTATTATATTGAAGTTTGGAGAAAAGCATGTAAAACAGTTACAAACCCTATTTCTATTTTACAAAAAAGAGCTATAACAATTATTAGTAGGAAGTGCTATGGTCACCCATCATATATATTATTTCATCAATTGAAATTATAAAAGTTTTACGATTTAATTGATTATAGTGTTTTGCAAGTCATGTATAAAGCTCATAAAAAATTACTCCCAAATATATTCAATTAAAATTAGTTTTAAAAAAAGAGTCATTATAACCTTAAGGTAATGGAAATGTTTGTAAAACCTCCATTTAAAACTAGTCTGAAGAGCTGTGTTGTAATTCAGGGAATAGGATTGAATTGTCTCGATATTGCCATAACATTTTTGAAAACAGTTTATATGTTTAAAAAGATGATTGCCTGTAAGTTAAAATTGTTAGGAAAGTATGATGGGATGTGAAGAATGCCTGATGTTTTTTGTTTTCACTTTGGGGATTGTTCATGCCTGACTTGTTTGTTTATTTTATATATTTTTTAAACAAGGGACAGATATGATATTTTCTTCTTTCTGCACCCTTTTCATTGTGTTTTTTTCTTTATTTTAATGAATTTGTTTAGTTTCTTTAGTTTCTTTTAAATGAATGATTAAATTAATTTAAAAAATAATGGAAAAAGGAAGCACTTGGTAGTGTTTTCCTAACAGATCAAGAAAGGCAGGACAAAAGCTGTGATGAGATGAGTTACAATCATCTTCAATCATCTAAATCTTTGTGTTTTTCCAACTTCTGACATTTTGACTAGATTGATTAAATTAACTCATATGCTGCCATTTCCATAAATCTTTTTTGTGTCTCCTTCAGATGTGCCCCTGAAGGATCTGTTCCAGAGGGGGAAATGTTTTGAATACAAACAAGACGGCAGTGCTTCCAGTCCTCAAGGGGGATGCTGCATATAGCATAGTACAGTACACTCAAAGTACAAATTAAACCTTTATTTGGCATTTATATGTTCAGAAGATCATGCATGTAATTTTTTCAATGACTCGTAATTAAACGCTTCCTTGGAGACAGCACACAGTGTTGATGTTGGCAAATCTATTCTCTACAGGAGGGTTGTCCTAAGGGACCAGCCAGATAATCCTTTGTGTTGTACCTTTATAGCTGTGCTCACTGTAATTTCTGTTCTTCTTCCATGCTTTATCATAATGAAAGCAAAAGTTTTTAAAAAAGAAAAAAACTATTATGCACTAACACCTGCTTCACGCATGTGCTTCATCTGCTTCAGTCATTTGTAGCTATAAACTTTCAAATGCATCCATAATTCCAAAAATTTGAATATTTGTGTGAAATGTAAATAAAATAGAATGCAGTGATTTGCAACTCTCTCAAACCTTTTATCCTCAGTGGAGTTCAGTAAATACGTACATCAAATATCTAAACTGAAAAAAAATAAGCACAACTTTTAGGGGAAAAGATCATTTTCAATTTGATTGCAGTAAAACATCTAAAAAATAGGTGACATGTCCATGTTTAGCACTGTGAAGTCCTCCCCTCCTCCCTTTATCAACACTGTAAACGGAGCTGAGGAGACGACCAGCTTGATCTTATGTAACATGTGAGTTTTAAATGACCCAAAATGGCAGACTGAAAAGACTCGGACTCAGACTGCTGTGATGGAGTCCAGAGCTGGGTCTTGAGTCAACAAAGACGGTGAGTTGTCCATGGACACTCCAGAAAGTTCAAAAGTTCTGATGATACAGTGTCTATAAGAAGCACAATTCTGATAAGGCCACATATGTCTTCAGGAGTGGGGCAGCAGGCAGAGCTTTAGTTTACATATCCTCCAGGAGCAATTTGAGATAAGTTGGCCTATCCAAGGGAAGCCAAATTCAGATAAACAACAATTGTTTTGTGCAGGCAGACTCTACTGACATGTCTGCCTTCAGTTCTGCTGGAACACTCAGTGACAAATCCAAACAGCCAGATCCGTGGACATTCCACCGAAGTCAGGCTTACAACTAAAGGGCGAAATATACCTGAGCGTACATGGAGTATGCCTATACGCCACATACGTACGTCAAGGCAAAAGCGTAGCCCCGCGTAGCCCCTCAGGGCATGTACGCGCAAAGCTTTTTTTTTTACGACCGCGGACGCTTGCGCGGTGTCTGACCATAAACTTCCCCGGCGCCGGACTGTTTTGTATGTTACACAAATGAAATAAATTCCCCTTCTTTATCGCTGATCGGGCCTTTTCTTTTGTTTTTTTGCCTAAAGTCAAGTAACCGCTTCTTCCTCCGTTCACTCGATGACTGAAATGAATGAATTCAGGTCCTACCTGGGTGCGCGATGTTTTAAATATTCCCTGGTGGACTGTGTGCTGCAGGAAAAGCGCTCCCTGTTATTATTTTTATTTCTGAGATAACTTTTTATAACATATATAGTAGAAACACCGCATCAGAACACCGCAGAAGTCTTCAGCGAGCTGCTCATGATGCATTCTCGAGGTTTCACTGAGCTGACTGAAAGCTGTCAATCATTTCAGTAGGCGTGTCAGCAAGTGACCAATCAGCGAGCTCAGTTGAGTCCCCTCCGCGCGCAGCTGCTCATATTACAACAAGGATCTGGAGCGAGAACACGAGCGTTTGAAAGCTGATAAAAGCCGAGCTATAGCAGCGAAAACATGCGCACAAAATGCGCACGTACAGTGGCGTACTTCATGTACGCTGAGGTGTAGTCCAGGCTTAATCCAAGAGCTCTTCCTTCTAACTGTCCATGAACATTACCACAAAGTTCCACAGTCCTGCCTGCTCAGCTCTGATATTGGTCCACAGTTAATTTGCACACAGTCCGAGTGTTGCCAAGCCCAGCACATGCATTCCAGACAGCTTAAACAGCTGCTGGCATTTCAGAATTTGTCGACAATCCAGATTTCCACAACTCCAAAAATCAAAATCCAGTTATCATGAATCCAATTATATTTCCGAGAAGAGGTTCTGTCCTTCATCCTGTCTTCTTGTAAAATGTTATAGATTACTTTGAGAGACCAGCTGACCAGATCCATAATAAATTTATATTCAGAAGATGTATAAAGAGAGGCTTTGAGTAGGTTCACAGGACATGTGAGCAAAAAGGCAGGAAGGAGGGCGGAGCGGGTGAAAGCGACCATCTTTATCGAGCGCCAAAGAGTGAATAAGTATGGAAAATGATCTGTATTCCTGAGCAAACAATGATGTTTATAATATAATCAGACCTGCTTTTAATGCAGTTCTGCTTGTGGCCATAAAGATCACAAGCATCTTGACTTTTGTCCTTGTCCTTTGCTGTCTTTGAGATTTCTCCACTTACTTGAAAATCTCACTATGATATTATGAAGTGTGGATAATGGGACACTCCACTATTTTTAGACCCTGCTTTTGCAGACTGTTGAACCTCTGCCCATCTTTACTTTTAAGAGATGCCTATCTGAAATGCTATTTTTACACTGATAATAGTCGGACATGTGCTCCCCATGTGATTCCTGGGTTATCTTTTCATCAAAAATCACTCTTTTCATCAATCTTCACTGAGATGTTCTCCACAACATTCTCCTTCACATAATCTGTCAAAGAACAGCTCATCTGCTCAGCCTGCCTCAATGTGTCTGCTTTTCAGATTACCATCTGCTCAGTTTGCCTCTGTAAGCCTGCCTGGTCTCACTGCTTGACCTGTTTCCTACTTCACTTACCTGGAATCACGGAATCATCCCAGGCTTATCCGGACCTTTGGAATCCTGACCCCCTTTTTATAAAATCCCACAAGACAACAACCAGTAAGAAAAATTTAACCTTCACAATACTTTCTGTGAATATTCAACTTGATTACCATTTATTTAGTACAGCCCTATCATCTCCCACTCATTCTGTTTCCCCCCTACAAAAAGAATAAAATAAAGCCTTACTTTTCATCTGTTTCCTGTGATATCTTTTCAGTCCGGTGCTCTGAATTCATTGTACAAAATCATACTACTGTCCAGTTGGGGCCAAGACAAATATATGTTGCTGCCATTTTCAAACAACTCCAGTTTCAAAACATTTATTGTAATTGAAGACTAATTTATTAACATTTCCATTTGCATTACATTTTTTATTCTAGCTTAAACATGGTATTCCTACTGGAAGTGCTAAAACTATAGGAGCTTCTACTTGTGTTTGCCATTGACCACAAAATGAGTTTAAAAAAAATTAATAATGGTGGGTATTCATCCTACTTAGTGTCCTTACAACCTGAAATTTAAACTAACTTTATATTTGAATATTAGCAATTATTTCCACACAAAATACTTGACAATAAAGAAGTTGACGGGAAAACAAGTCGTAGATCCATCATTGGCAGCAAATAATGGAGCAAGCTTATTTAGGTCTCCACCAACTTGGCACGTCAAGTCACTGGGATTTTTATCTCATCTTCATAATAATAATAATATAATAATCATTTTATTTAAAAGCGCTAGCGCCTTTCAGGACACCCAAGGACACTTCATGGCAAAGCTCCTTGAATAGGTAGATTGGTACCATATGAGTACAGCTGTCTTCCTGTCTAACATACAGATTGATTTTAAGAATCCAGGTTAACAGTCTGATGAAGACACAGACTCAAAGGGTGAGGGAGTTTATTTACAGTCGTGCATGAAGAAATCTTTGCTGGCAGGGAAAAGGGGAGAAGGTGAGTAGGGGCAGATTTTAAGAAACTTGATGGATGTTGTTGTTGTTAAATCTTACTTATGGTGGTTTGTAGGTACTGCTAAAGGGAGGGGTGGGGTGAAATGAGATCCTAGGATTCCAAGGCGAGATGAAGATTTGATCCAGAAAAGTGAGTAACATTGGAAAGAGACAGGTTGGTGGTGCTCAGGTGTTCGGTGTTTGGTCCAGGCTAATGTTTGGCTTTTGCAGGAACAGGATGGTTACATGTGGTCACAAGGAGCGAGGAGGTCTCAAGAATCCTGGAGGAGCAGGACTTGAAGAGGCACAAGAAGCCTAGGGTAGTTGTTGTTTCACAAAATATAATTTTACCAGCTGTCACTCAAGTTACCAGAAGGTATCATAATGTTCTAGCATCAGATGAATGACTGCCAAGCCCGTGAGTACTCTGAAGAGTAGTCAACAGGATCAGGTGCAGGTGTGGAAGGGTGGATTAAGTCAGCTGTGGTGAAAGTGAGTACCAGTATGACAGAAAATCTAGGAATCCTACAACGTCATACCAGAGATTCTCATGACGTATTGGCTTAGGCTGGGCCATTCCTGGACATTTAACCCCTTTCCTTAAACCCCTGTATTGGAGTGGAACTTCAGCAGTGTGTTTCCGGTTCATTTCCAAACTGGAAGGTGAACCTCTGTCCCAGCCTAAAATCTCCTACCGTAAATAAAGGCTTTCTTAAAATAAAATAAAAATTGTCCATCTTTCCTTCAACTCTGCCCAATTTTCCAGTTCTTCATGACGTCCCGATTGGTGGATTTTGAAACTCAGGGTGCAAGCAAGGCTTGAAGAACTCAGGAACAAAGAAGATGATTTATTAAACTATAGAAAAGTACAAATGTGAATGAGGCAGCCACTACTTGCAAAAAATGAGGACCAAACCTGGACCAAACACTAGAGGCAGGGATGGAAACATGGGTGGATCAAGACGGCGTGCAAAGTACATTTAATGCTCTTTTGAGGAAGTCACAGGAGGAGCGGACATATAGAAAGGGCAACACTAATGAACAGATAAATACCTGGTGGGTGAAACTGGGGAAAGGTGTGAGTGGGCAGAGCAGTAGCAAAACTGAGCAACATAACCAAACACAGGTAAGTAAAAGTCAAAGTCAACTTTATTGTCAGAACTGCAATATGTACAGGACATACACAGGATTGAAATTGTGTTTCTCCCAGTCCCTCGGTGCAATAGTAACCATTTAAACACTAAAACACTGAAACATTTAATAAACATAAGCATAAAATAGTAAAAGTGTAACACTGTCCTGAGTTTTTGCATAGTACAAACTGAATGAGCACATGACCGAGAGTTTAGTGAATAACCCGTTTGATGACACAGAGTCCAGTGTTAAAATCTTTGTGTTGTGTGGTAATGTGTGAGAAAGTTTTTAGTGTTAAGGCAGTTCAAATGGGAGGGGAGGCAGAGCAGGCAGAGTGTTTAGCATCCTGACTGCCTGATGAACAGAGCTGTCTCTCAGTCTGCTGGTTCGAGCCTGGAGACTCCTCAGTCTCCTCCCTGATGGCAGCAGTCTAAAGCGGCTGTGTAGTGGGTGTGTGGGATCACCTGCCATGCAGAGGGCTTTCCGAGTGAGGCGTTTGCTGTGTAAGTCCTGCAGTGAGGGGAAGGAGGTGCCGACGATCTTCTCAGCTGCTCTCACAATGCGCTGGAGGCTCTTGCGGCATGATGCAGTGCATGCACCAAACCACACCGTGATGCAGCTGGTCAGGACACTTTCTATGGCACCCCTGTAGAAGGTGCACATGATGGGGGTTGAAGCTCCAGCCCTTTTCAGCTTGCGGAGAAAGTAGAGGCGCTGGTGAGCCTTCTTGGCCAGTGATGCAGTGTTCCTGCTCCAGGACAGGTCCTTTGAGACGTGCACTCCCAGGAACTTGGTGCTGTCCACTCTCTCCACTGCGGTGCTGTTGATGGTCAGAGGGGCATGTTGTGCATCCCTCTTCCTGAAGTCCACGACAATCTCCTTTGTCTTCTCCACGTTGAGAGTGAGATTGTTGTGTCCGCACCACAAGGCCAGGCGGCTCACCTCGTTCCTGTAGTCCGTCTCATCGTTGTTGCTGATGAGACCTACCACTGTTGTGTCGTCCGCAAACTTGATGAAGTGGTTGGAGCTGTATGATGGTGTGCAGTCGTGTGTTAGCAGGGTGAATAGAAGGGGGCTCAGCACACATCCTTGTGGGGCCCCTGTGTTCAATGTGATGGTGCTAGATGTGTTACTCCCGACCCGTACTGTCTGTGGTCTCCCGGTCAGGAAGTCTAGCAGCCAGTTACACATTGAGGTGTTCAGCCCCAGACTGTCCAGTTTAAGGATGAGCTGTTGGGGGATGATGGTGTTGAATGCCGAGCTGAAGTCGATGAACAGCATTCTAACATAAGAGTCCTTCGTGTCCAGATGTGTGAGAGCTGTGTGGAGGGCAGAGGAGATGGCATCGTCGGTTGAGCGATTAGGTCGGTATGCAAATTGGAAGGGATCCAGGGAGGCAGGGAGGACAGATGTGATGCTTTTCATGACTAGCCGTTCAAAGCACTTCATCAGGATGGGGGTGAGTGCTACTGGGCGATAGTCATTGAGGCATGCGGGCGTTGCCTTCTTTGGGACAGGGATGATGGTGGTGGCTTTGAAACAGGTGGGGACGATGGCCTGGCTCAGTGAGATGTTAAAGATGTCCGTGAAGACCGCTGCGAGTTCCCCTGCACAGTCCTTCAGCACACGACCAGGTATGTTGTCAGGACCAGAGGCCTTCCGGGCGTTAATCTTGATGAATGATCGCCTTACGCTGTCTGAGGACAGCGCCAGCACCTGGCCATCAGGAGAGGGGGGGAGTTTATGTGCTGGTGTGATGTTACTTGCCTCAAACCGAGCAAAGAACTCATTCAGTTCATTCAGCGTAGAGGTTGAGCTGTCACAGGTCTGGGGGGATGGTTTGTATTTCCTGCCACAGACTGCACACACAAATAAACACAGTAATCACAAAATTCTTCAATATAAACACAAAATACCATAATAATAATAATAATAATAATAATAGTAATAAAAAATTATGTAAAAGTACCCCCCAAAAAACCACAGATCACGATAGCTGATAGCATGATGCTGCCAGTTACTTCATACACTGTGGTATGAGTTTGTTTT
>JBBPBX010060684.1:0-12466 GCA_038048925.1 Garcialebias charrua
CCTGTGTTGTGGGATGATACTCACGTGCCAGTAAGCATCCTTCAGATCGAGGGATGTGAACCAGTCTCCCTTGTGCACATTCCTCAGCAGCTGTTTTATGGTGAGCATGTGAAAAACTTCTCACCAAAATCGATCTGTTGGAAATCGACAGATCTAAAACTGGTCTCGCCCCTCCCTTTTTCTTGGGCACGAGAAAATATAGAGAATAGAACCCTTTGTTCTGATCTCCTTCTGCCACCTTGGAAATCACTCCCTTCGACAGCATTTCTTGAATTTCTGACAGTAGGGAGTTTTGATTTTTGTCTGACAATACTGTTTCCAGTATTCCCTTGAAAGGTGGGGGTTTTGCAGCAAACTGGAGTGCATAACCCTTTCTTATGATTTTTGACAGCCACCTGTCTAAACTGCATTCTTTTGCTGCCACTGCTGGTTTCTGCCCAGTGGCAGCGCGAGATCTTGCTGTCTCGAGCGCATCATGTGCGTCAGCCAGTCGCTGGGGCCCTCCCTCCGTTACCACGGTAACCCACGGGGGCCCCGCCCAAAAAGGGGCAGCCCGATGTGCCAGAGGCGTGACGCGACGTTGCGTCTGACGTCGACGCGCTTGCTGACCCGGGGAGCGCTCGCTCTGGTGAAGCGGTGCTCCCGTTGAGCGCCGTGCGTCTTTTGGCGGGCGGTGTTTAGCTAAGTTGAGTGGCTTTTCTTTTCTTACCTCGATCGGAGCTTTGCAGAGAGGTGGCGCCACTCATGTACGTGGAACGCCAGTTAAACGTTTGTTGAGGCGGAGCCCCGGCAGCCTGAGCGTGAGCCGGGCTCGCGTCACGTGACGTGTAAAGCAGCGCGCTGTGGGATTGACCCTGCGTTGACTGCGTGGCACGAGGTGCAACCAACATGGCGTCAAACATGGCGTCTGGTTGTTTAGCTACCTTTTGTGACCCTTGCCGGGCAGCCTCGTGGCTGTACCGGCGTCATTTATTTTTAGCAGCGGACGGGTTTCATTACCCGGTTCAGAGTTAAAAATAACGAGTTCACCAAACATGAAGCATTGTTTAGCTAGCTTTTTTGTGACCCCTGCCGGGCAGCCTCGTGGCTGCACGGCGTCATTTAATTTTAGCAGCGGACGGGTTTCATTACCCGGTTCAGAGTTAAAATTAACGAGTTCACCAAACATGAAACATTTATTAATTGTTACCTTGTTTGAGCTATCTTTACTCGAGGTTAGCTTTTCTGTGGTGGGAAGCATGTGTAGTCGTGCGGCTGAGGGGTTATACGGCCCGACAGACAAGCCCGAAACATGAGAGAAAACGTTATTCAAAACATTTCGCTCTTTATTGATATTACACACTTCCCGCAACGAGACATTTCTGCTGAGGCGGTCGGCTGTAGGGGTTCTGCTTCTGGCCGCCTCTGCCCTGATAGCCGCCACGGGCCTGGTAGCCGCGGCCTCGTGGAGCGTGTTGCTCACCGTCCCACGGTCGCTGCTGCTTCTGTTTGAAAGCCGGCTGCTGTGGCTGTCGCGAGCCCGCTGCAGCCGATGGCTGTTTCTGGTCCCGGCGGTCTTCTCCCCCGTCTGGTTGTCGAGATGGCGGGCGAGTGGACATGAAGCTACTCACCGTCTCGGCGACTTCGCCTCTCTTTTTGCACTTGTCCACAAGTTCTTCAGGTTGAGCCCAAAAAGTTCTTCAGACGACACGGGTCCGAGTTCTTTTTGTAGCCTGTCGGGCATGGATGGTGCGTGTTAAGCCACGTGGTTCTGTGCACCATCTGCGTTGCGACCGCCACGCGCGACCAACACACCGTGGACGCGGCGCTGAGGTTCAGGATGACGTCTGCCGCCTTCCCCATCACGCTCGCCGTTTCTTCGTGCAGGCTCGGGTCCTCCGCTAGCTTGGAGATCTGGTAGGCGAGGAGAGCTGTGTTGTTGCTAGCTGCACCTGCCTGGGCCGCTAGCTGGTGTGCGCGGTCGGTTATTTGAAGCACCGTCTGGTCGTGGCGCCCGGCGGGAATGGGCCTGTGGTCCACCCTGGCGGTTTTTGCCCCGAACACTTCGGAGAGGCTCTGTTCCAAAGGGAGCACCCTTGGGAAGGCCTTGTCCGTGAAGCCCTCGACCCTCGTGAGTCCCGTGTAGGAGGTCGCTGGGGCCTCGAGCTTGGCGGGCTCCGCCGCCGCTTTGTCCCAGAGCTCCGTCACCGCCGGGAAGCGAGGCCAGACTGGGTCTGGGCGTCGCTGCGACGTGGTGCCCTACCTCAAGCCCGCCAGGATGTTTTTCCTGGGCGGTGAAGGGGTAGGCACCGACAGTCCCTTCAGCACGGCCGCCCCGTGGATGATGGCGGGCAGGTCGTGCATTAGGGAGCTCATTGCTGAGAGAGAGGGGTCCTTTGTGACCGCCTCGAGGTCGACCGGTTTGTCCAGTAGCGTACGGTCCCGGAGAGTCCATTTGTCTTCACCGATGGGGTTGAACAGTTCTGCCCGTCTTTCCCTCTCGCACAGTGGTAGCTTGGCGCAGAGGGGGGCAGTCGCTGTCCGGGGCCGCGCGTTCGGCTCCCAGGCACCTTTCGCAGGTGTCGTGGCCGTCGAAGCTGAGAATCAATCCAGCGGAGCAACCTGGACCGGTCTTTGCCATCTTGATGGAAAAAATAATGATAATTTCAAAAAATTTACTAAGGTTCTCATTCGGGCTGAATGAAGAAGAGGCAGTTTCACCTCGGTCGAAGGTATTTATCGACTCGGGAGGTGGGCCCATCCGGTAGGTGGGCGTGGACTAAAAGGTTTTCAGTAGGCGCTGACGCGCGGGGGGAGACTTCCAATAGGCGGAGCCAAAGGGCGGAGCTAACTACGACACTAGAACCGGGGGGAGCTAGCACAGAGCTAGCCGCTAACAGCAGACCCACGGCTCCGAGAGAAATAACCAAGAAGCAGTGAGATGTAACTCGGTTGAGCATCACTTGAAGAGGAGCACAGGAGAAAGTCCAGAACAGTCCAGATGACACAGGAGGTTGACAGAGGCAGCAGGTAAGCAAAACACAAAAACTGCAGTGACAGGAGGCAGACAGCCCAATATTCCGGTTAGGAAGTACTAACTAAGCTGTCCGTAAAGTCCTTATTAAAAAACCACTGAGCAAAATAAGTCCAGATAAATGTCCTAAAAAATGTCCAAAAAAATAGCAACAGTAAAATAACTATTTAGCGTGGAGAAGCGGCGACATCACGCCAGCGTCCTCTCCAGCTGTTTTAGTGTTTAAATGGTTACTGTTGCACCAAGGGACTGAGAGAAATGCAATTTCAATCGTGTGTATGTCCTGTACATATTGCAGTTTTGACAATAAAGTTGACTTTGACTTTGACTTGACTTTGTTAAATATGTGGACATCACGTCAGTTTCTATCGCGAGATCTGGCAGCACTGTGGTGACGTCACCAGCTCGGCCTCTTGGTTTTCCTTCGTGTTGAGAAGCTACGTCTGGATTTAGCTCCGTGTTTATTTCAATTACTGATGAAAAAAGACTTCTCGTGAGTCAAACACTTTATTCTGTGATTTAGTTCCAAGCTGCTGCTGCCAGAGGCTTGTAACACTGCAGCTTCTTGTCTGTGGAGAGGAAGTTAGTTCACTCTGTTAGCATGTGTAGCTGTTAGCATGTGTAGCTGTTAGCATGTGTAGCTGTTAGCGTCTGTAGCTGTTAACATCTGTAGCTGTTAACGTCTGTAGCTGTTAACATCTGTAGCTGTTAGCGTCTGTAGCTGTTAACATCTGTAGCTGTTAACATCTGTAGCTGTTAACATCTGTAGCTGTTAACATCTGTAGCTGTTAGCGTCTGTAGCTGTTAACGTCTGTAGCTGTTAACGTCTGTAGTTGTTAGCATCTGTAGCTGTTAACATCTGTAGCTGTTAACATCTGTAGCTGTTAACATCTGTAGCTGTTAACGTCTGTAGCTGTTAACATCTGTAGTTGTTAGCGTCTGTAGCTGTTAACATCTGTAGCTGTTAACATCTGTTGCTGTTAACATCTGTTGCTGTTAACATCTGTAGCTGTTAACGTCTGTAGCTGTTAACATCTGTAGCTGTTAACATCTGTAGCTGTTAACATCTGTAGCTGTTAGCGTCTGTAGCTGTTAACATCTGTAGCTGTTAACGTCTGTAGCTGTTAACGTCTGTAGCTGTTAACATCTGTAGCTGTTAACATCTGTAGCTGTTAACGTCTGTAGCTGTTAACATCTGTAGCTGTTAACGTCTGTAGCTGTTAACGTCTGTAGCTGTTAACATCTGTTGCTGTTAACATCTGTAGCTGTTAATGTCTGTAGCTGTTAACATCTGTTGCTGTTAACATCTGTAGTTGTTAGCGTCTGTAGCTGTTAACATCTGTAGCTGTTAACATCTCTAGCTGTTAACGTCTGTAGCTGTTAACGTCTGTAGTTGTTAACATCTGTTGCTGTTAACGTCTGTAGTTGTTAACATCTGTTGCTGTTAACGTCTGTAGCTGTTAACAGCTGTAGTTGTTAGCGTCTTTAGCTGTTAGCGTCTGTAGCTGTTAACATCTGTAGCTGTTAACGTCTGTAGCTGTTAACATCTGTAGCTGTTAACATCTGTAGTTGATAGCATCTGTAGCTGTTAACGTCTGTAGCTGTTAACGTCTGTAGCTGTTAACATCTGTAGCTGTTAACGTCTGTAGCTGTTAATGTCTGTAGCTGTTAGCATTTGTAGCTGTTAACGTCTGTAGCTGTTAATGTCTGTAGCTGTTAGCATTTGTAGCTGTTAACGTCTGTAGCTGTTAGCGTCTGTAGCTGTTAACATCTGTAGTTGTTAGCATCTGTAGCTGTTAACATCTGTAGCTGTTAGCGTCTGTAGCTAACATCTGTTGCTGTTAACATCTGTAGCTGTTAACATCTGTAGCTGTTAACGTCTGTAGCTGTTAACGTCTGTAGCTGTTAACGTCTGCAGCTGTTAACGTCTGTAGCTGGTAGCATTTGTAGCTGTTAACATCTGTAGCTGTTAACGTCTGTAGCTGTTAACATCTATAGCTGTTAACGTCTGTAGCTGTTAACATCTGTAGTTGTTAGCGTCTGTAGCTGTTAACGTCTGTAGCTGTTAACATCTGTAGCTGTTAACATCTGTAGCTGTTAACGTCTGTAGCTGTTAACGTCTGTAGCTGTTAACGTCTGTAGCTGTTAACGTCTGTAGCTGTTAACATCTGTAGCTGTTAACGTCTGTAGTTGTTAACAACATCTGTAACTGGTAACATCTGTAGTTGTTAGCGTCTATAGCTGTTAGCTTCTGTAGCTGTTAACGTCTGTAGCTGTTAACATCTGTAGCTGTTAACAACGTCTGTAGCTGTTAACATCTGTAGTTGTTAGCGTCTGTAGCTGTTAACGTCTGTAGCTGTTAACGTCTGTAGCTGTTAACGTCTGTAGCTGTTAGCATTTGTAACTGTTAGCGTCTATAGCTGTTAATTTCTCTAGCTGTTAACGTCTGTAGCTGTTAGCGTCTGTAGCTGTTAACATCTTTAGCTGTTAACGTCTGTAGCTTTTAATATCTGTAGCTGTTAACATCTGTAGCTGTTAACATCTGTAGCTGTTAACATCTGTAGCTGTTAACATCTGTAGCTGTTAGCATCTGTAGCTGTTAACATCTGTAGCTGTTAACATCTGTAGCTGTTAACATCTGTAGCTGTTAACATCTGTAGCTGTTAACGTCTGTAGCTGTTAACATCTGTAGCTGTTAACGTCTGTAGCTGTTAACATCTGTAGCTGTTAACGTCTGTAGCTGTTAACATCTGTAGCTGTTAACGTCTGTAGCTGTTAACATCTGTAGCTGTTAACGTCTGTAGCTGTTAACATCTGTAGCTGTTAACATCTGTAGCTGTTAACATCTGTAGCTGTTAACGTCTGTAGCTGTTAACATCTGTAGTTGTTAACATCTGTAGCTGTTAACATCTGTAGTTGTTAGCGTCTGTAGCTGTTAGCATCTGTAGCTGTTAACGTCTGTAGCTGTTAACATCTGTAGCTGTTAACAACGTCTGTAGCTGTTAACATCTGTAGTTGTTAGCATCTGTAGCTGTTAACGTCTGTAGCTGTTAACGTCTGTAGCTGTTAACGTCTGTAGCTGTTAACGTCTGTAGCTGTTAACGTCTGTAGCTGTTAGCATTTGTAACTGTTAGCGTCTATAGCTGTTAATTTCTCTAGCTGTTAACGTCTGTAGCTGTTAGCGTCTGTAGCTGTTAACATCTTTAGCTGTTAACGTCTGTAGCTTTTAATATCTGTAGCTGTTAACATCTGTAGCTGTTAACATCTGTAGCTGTTAACATCTGTAGCTGTTAACATCTGTAGCTGTTAACATCTGTAGCTGTTAACATCTGTAGCTGTTAACATCTGTAGCTGTTAACGTCTGTAGCTGTTAACATCTGTAGCTGTTAACATCTGTAGCTGTTAACATCTGTAGCTGTTAACATCTGTAGCTGTTAACGTCTGTAGCTGTTAGCGTCTGTAGCTGTTAACATCTGTAGCTGTTAACATCTGTAGCTGTTAACATCTGTAGCTGTTAACGTCTGTAGCTGTTAAGCATCTGTAGCTGTTAGCATCTGTAGCTGTTAGCATCTGTAACTGTTAGCATTTGTAGCTGTTAACATCTGTAGCTGTTAGCGTCTGTAGCTGTTAACGTCTGTAGCTGTTAACGTCTGTAGCTGTTAACGTCTGTAGCTGTTAACGTCTGTAGCTGTTAGCATTTGTAACTGTTAGCGTCTATAGCTGTTAATTTCTCTAGCTGTTAACGTCTGTAGCTGTTAGCGTCTGTAGCTGTTAACATCTTTAGCTGTTAACGTCTGTAGCTTTTAATATCTGTAGCTGTTAACATCTGTAGCTGTTAACATCTGTAGCTGTTAACATCTGTAGCTGTTAACATCTGTAGCTGTTAACATCAGTAGTTGTTAGCATTTGTAGCTGTTAACATCTCTAGCCGTTAACATCTGTAGCTGTTAACATCTGTAGCTGTTAGTATCTGTAGCTGTTAGTATCTGTAGCTGTTAGTATCTGTAGCTGTTAGTATCTGTAGCTGTTAGTATCTGTAGCTGTTAACATTTGTAGCTGTTAACATGTGTAGCTGTTAACATGTGTAGCTTTTAACATGTTTAGCTGTTAGCATGTGTAGCTGTTAGCATGTGTAGCTGTTAGCATCTTTAGTTTTTAACATCTGTAACTGTTAACATCTGTAGCTGTTAGTATCTGTCGCTGTTAGCATCTGTAGTTGTTAGCATCTGCAGATGTTAGCATCTGCAGCTGTTAGCATCTGCAGCTGTTAGTATCTGCAGCTGTTAGCATGTGTAGCTGTTAGCATGTGTAGCTGTTAGCATGTGTAGCTGTTAGCATGTGTAGCTGTTAGCATGTGTAGCTGTTAACATGTGTAGCTGTTAGCATGTTGTTTTATGAAATTTCAGATCAACCCCAAATAGTTAATGTTTTAACATCTTTGTCAGTCCGTGAAAGGTGGGCACGCTTACTGGTTTGGAAGAAAACAAACAGACTTAATTAAAAATAATGAATATTTATTAAAGAAGTCTTGTGACAGAAAAAGTAAAAACATACATGTTCAGATACACATACTGTTATTTGCTAGGGTTAAGCATCAATTTTAAACCCCGCCACGAACAACAGCAAAGCCTTCAAGCTTTCACACACACTCAGAAAAAGGCATTGAAATAAAAGATCAGAATCCCTCACCGTTGAATGCAAACGAGGAGGCCGCTTCGTTCAGTGGGAGATGTTCTTCAATGCAAAACCGGGCGTTGATCAAACCCTCGGTAGACCTCGAATTGTTTATCTGAACAGAACTCATTTTATACCTTTGTGGAGTATGACTTCATTCACTCCCATCAAATATGTTTTCAATCAAACCTTGCTCCTCAAGACAGTATTAGGCACTGCCAAAAGATTTTCTGTTTCATCTATCAGCTACAAGGTCAGTTCGCCCCCAATTGCTGAGCTGTGCTCATCAACATCCCTACAAACTATTTATTTGCCTAACTCCCTTTCAGAAGAACTGCAAAGTTTGAAGTGAGATGGGTGATATGCATTCATTCCATCAAAGACCTTATGGCTTTTCAGAGAAGGACGGGCCCATCCTCCAAGAAACTCCGGGCCTTTGAAGTAAGACTGCACAAAACCCCACTCCCTCTTCAGGCTTTAATGAAAAACTAAAATGTTTTTTTTTTGTGTTGCATTAAGCATTAACTCTTAAAAATTGATAAACATTTAGTCAGAAAAACATTAATACTTCTTAATCTGTTCATTCCACCCTATGATTTTTTGACTAATTTTGAAAATTTTCCCTGTCACCTCATGGGACATTTCTAAGACAGTGTTACAAACTAATCTAATTATATGATCCTTCCTACAAAACAAAGCACTAAAAACAAAAGTAAGGAGGGATACTGCACATTCTTATTTTATTAGTTTTAAACCATATGTAACCCACTTTATTAGTTTAAACCGCTGTAAAAACCTTATGTATAAACCTTCTTCTGTTCAACACATGTGAACACTTTCAAATCAAACAGCCAGACTTACAAACTCAATCACAAGTTTCAGCACCATGGATCGGGTCCGTTCCTTGCGCATCAGAAGTGACCCAAAATCAATGGAGACTGCCAGAAAAAGGCAGAAATTGCCAATTAGTCAATTACCACAAGTGTACAACTCATCCACCCAGAAAAATAAAAATAAAGAACACCTAAGTATTTTCTGAGGACGATTTTACTGTCCAGATAAAACCTATTCCTGTTTGTAGCACATATCTGTATATATGCATGTCATCTCAAATTAATCATCATTTATTTTATTACTTCAGGTAAAATAAAACAAAATAAAAACTCAAAGAACAATAAAAAATGAAAATGTTCCCAAGTCACTTCACGATCGTGCACGGCTCCACCCTCTGGAACAACTCGCACACCTTAAAGGTCGATGCACAAGGTCGTTGCACTGGAACGTTACACGCGCCGGACACCACTGCTCTGCCCACGCTCTGCCCACACTTGTTACCAGCAGGACCGACCTACAGGACATTTGAAGCCGTCCTGTCTGTTCATCTCGTGGCAAAGAGCTCCAACTGTCCTCTTTTCAGGACATGTCTGGGCGTCGAAGAGGCGGGGGGGGGGGGATCACCAGCCGCGCTGTAGCACAGATGAACTTGAACGCCACCCTCACTCAGGCGCGTAGATCATCCAGCAGAATCATAACAGCGATGAAGCGACGACCAGCAGACACCAGTCACAGGCGCCCCGGCCACTCCCGTTGTCCTCTGCGCGTCCTCAGTTTGTCCCATGAGACAGACGACACACCACGACATCAAGCTTAGGAAAAAAGCAAAAGACTGAGATAGAATGACAGAAATTAGTGATCTTTCAAATAAAAGATTCATCCTTTAAACTTGGAGAGAGAGAAAGGAGAGAAAAAAAAAAACTTAAAACCCCTCTTCCTTTTTTTTAAAATCAAAAATAAGCATGAAAACCAACACTCTTTTTTTTTTCTTCTCCTCCTCTGCTCTCATCCTTCACACATCTCCTCAGAGCTGCAGTTTCCTCCCTGTTCCGGAGATAAGGCGGACTGCATGAAAGGTGAAAACAAAACAAAAACTCGACCCTTCCTGGCCCATGAACCACACGCTGAAAACTCCTGCTATTTTTCCTCCACTACTCCGTTCTCTGCATCTCTAATTTCACACACGAACCTGCGCGCCTACATCAAACAAGGACTGTCTCCTGACCTCCGCTCAGTCCCCAACATCTCCCCACATTTCCACTCACAGCAGAGGGAACGGAAGCTGCTGTACACACGCGCATTCTCCAAACACACACACTTTGTTTTTTACTCATCCTGTCTCTTTAACACTCCAGCTGACAAATTCAGCAACTACACACACTCACATTTTTTCTTACTTACAACAAATAAAACACACATTACAGATGAGACACATTCTTCCTCATGCGTTTCTCACTACAACTGACCAACTCAGCTCCCACAATACCCTCGCACAACTGCGTCGCTGCACATTTTTCTTTCTCTTCTCACGCAGCTGTACAGACACACACACACAGAGAAGCGCTTGCTCCTTTTTATTTTTAAACTTCGAAAAATAAATCACCAGTCTTATTAACTTCAACTGATAAAGCTATCAAAATAAATCACCTAACTCATTACAAAAACTCTAACAAGGGTTTTTTTTTTCTCTTAACCCTGGTATTATACTTATGTTTCAGCGAATAAATCACCTATCACCTGACTTCTTCAGGGTTTATTCAAAACTTCTGTTACTGATCTCAAATAAACAACAAGGGTTAGATATCTTTTTTTTTCTAACCCCGGCAAAATCTTCTTTCCTTCTGCTCTCACGAAACTACTGATCAAGGGTTTTTACACCCTGGTTCAAATCTTCTGTTACACTTCAGCTCAAAGAATCGGTCAGCAGCTTAAGGCGTCCCAAAAAACCACTGATCCAAACTTATCAGCTCTTCAACAGCGGGAATCTCTCACCCGCTTCCAAAACAACAAGGGCTTCCAAGAACACAGTTTCACACTTTAACTTTTTTCCTTCCAAACAGCCAGTGTGTACCCTTTCATCCATCTTTTTAAGCACCTTGGAATGTGCTTTACAAATAAAGATAAGATATCCCATCCTCGTCGCCAAATGCTTTATGAAATTTCAGATCAACCCCAAATAATTAATGTTTTAACATCTTTGTCAGTCCGTGAAAGGTGGGCACACTTACTGGTTTGGAAGAAAACAAACAGACTTAATTAAAAATAATGAATATTTATTAAAGAAGTCTTGTGACAGAAAAAGTAAAAACATACATGTTCAGATACACATACTGTTATTTGCTAGGGTTAAGCATCAATTTTAAACCCCGCCACGAACAACAGCAAAGCCTTCAAGCTTTCACACACACTCAGAAAAAGGCATTGAAATAAAAAGATCAGAATCCCTCACCGTTGAATGCAAACGAGGAGGCCGCTTCGTTCAGTGGGAGATGTTCTTCAATGCAAAACCGGGCGTTGATCAAACCCTCGGTAGACCTCAATGTTTATCTGAACAGAACTCATTTTATACCTTTGTGGAGTATGACTTCATTCACTCCCATCAAATATGTTTTCAATCAAACCTTGCTCCTCAAGACAGTACCAGGCACTTGCCAAAAGATTTTCTGTTTCATCTATCAGCTACAAGGTCAGTTCGCCCCCAATTGCTGAGCTGTGCTCATCAACATCCCTACAAACTATTTATTTGCCTAACTCCCTTTCAGAAGAACTGCAAGACTTGAAGTGAGATGGGTGATATGCATTCATTCCATCAAAGACCAGTTTTTCGAGAAGGATGGGACCCCTTATCATTCAAAGAAACTCTGGACCTTTGAAGCAAAGCCACAAAACCCCCCACTTCAAGACTTTAATGAAACATCTTGAACTAAAATGTTTTTTCTCACAAGTGTTGTCTTAACTTAAAAATTGATAAACATTTAGTCAGAAAATCATTAATAAAAACTCCTAATTCAGGGGGGTCCAAGGACGCCTCCCACGTTTCCTGTCTCGGGGGGGGTCCAGGAGGACGCCTCCCACGTTTCCTGTCTCGGGGGGGTCCAGGAGGACGCCTCCCACGTTTCCTGTCTCGGGAGGGTCCAGGAGGACGCCTCCCACGATGGGTCCCGGCCTTCCACGATGGGTCCCGGCCTTCCACGATGGGTCCCGGCCTTCCTTTTTGAACTTTTTAGTATTTCATAGGTCTAGTCTTTGTGTTTATTTTGGTCTCTGTGTTCTGGTGTCCTTGACTGGGCCGGTCGTCCTTGCGGTTCCTCCCTCATCCTGCCCTGGCCTTTTGTGGGGGGGAGTTCTTTGGGACGCCAGGGGGCGTCTTTGAGGGGGGGGTACTGTCAGGATGGCTCCCTCTGCTGGTCCTTCATGTAACATGTTCAGTTTGCCCCTGTGTCTTAGAAACTGTTTTGGCTCCCTCTGCTGGTCCCTCATGTAATGTGTTCAGTTTGCTCCTATGTTTTAGATTGATTACTCCCCAGGTGTTTTGTGTTCCCATGATTAGTTCCTCACCTTTATATTCTAGGCTCTCCTGCCTCTCAAGCAGGGGAGCATTAAGTGTATTGCCTACACCAGCATGGTCGGATGTCCTGTTCAGTTAAGTGCCTTGTTTTTGAGTTTTGAGTTTTGTAAATTAAAAGACTGTTTTTGATACACTCCTGGAGGTCTTGCTTGCACTTGGGTCTCAACCACACCCCGACCGTGACACTTACAAGAACACGGGTTTCTTGTTCCGACGTACGAATTTCCGGTTTACGAGCAACTCATAAGTACGGAACTCGCTCGTAAGTCGGGGACTACTGTATATATATATATATAAGTGAGTAATGTACAACACTACTTCTGGAAAAAGTTGAAATGTTGTGTAAAATGTAAAAAACAAATGTAAAAAAATTATTT
>JBBPBX010060686.1:9549-21363 GCA_038048925.1 Garcialebias charrua
GCTGATTTCTTCTGGTTTTTGTGTTGTTGGATGAGTGATTCGTGGTTTTATTATATTTTTTAAACAGTTATATTATCATATAAACACAGAAATTCGGAGCGCAGAGACAGGAGGAGGTGGAGCATTCCAGACATTCCAGACCAGCGCTGACAGACATGAGGAAGTCACGAGCGAATTAAATCATGTCCAAACGTTGCTTCGTGAACCTCTGATGATTTCTGCTGGATTTTGTGTTGTAGGACTAGCGCTCCATGGTTTTTATTTTATTTTATTAGAAGGTTTTATTAACATAAACACAGAATATCGCAGCGGCTCTGAGCAGACAGCAGCAGGGGGCGGAGCAGATCCCAAGTTCAGCGGAGCACCGACTGAGCCATATATGGCTCTGAGGGGAGGGAGCAGAATGCTTTTCTTCGCTGAAAATATTTCTAAGTCCCAGAGTGTTCAAATATCGCAGACCCTACCTTTAATGTTAGGTCTGCTTTTAGTTGAAATCTGCGGGGCAGTTCTTTATCCTTAATGAAATCTGCGAGACAGTTCTTTATCCATAATGCCCACTACTAGGCGGTCTCTGATGTGCTCATCACGTTTGTCTCCAAACTCGCAGTGCTCAGCCAACTCATACAGCACTCATATATACTGTTCTGCCATCTCCCCGGGCTGCGCTGATAGAAACCGGCCCGCTCGTGTATAACGTTACGGCGGGGAATGAAGTACTCGTCAAACTTTTTAAGAACAGCTTCAACGTTTTTCTTTTCCTCTTCGTCAGCAAAGTTGAACGAGCTAAATATCTTTTCAGCTTCGCTCCCCATGGAGTAAATGAGTGAACTCACTTGTGTTTCTCCATTGTCCTTGTTTAGCTTAGTGCAAAAATCTCTGTTTCCACTCCGGCCACTCGACAGGGCAGTCAAACTTAAATTCACTCAGTGGGTTAAACTTCGCCATGACGATAACTTCCTTTTAGGCGCAGGAAATGATCTGTTTTCTTGTTGCTGTGTTCATCTGTGACCATCTGCTCATACAGACTCATGTTCGTGCTGCTGTTTATAATGATGTTTTTCCACTACATTAGGGCTTAGTGTATTACTAGTTGATGTTTCTCTTAGTTAATTCTAGATGTTATTACTGTTTTTCTATTGCATTTGTTGTTGGATGTAACTGGGACCCCGTGTACATAATCTCGTTTTCATCACATGTACCACATGCGGTGCAAATGACAATAAAGACTCTCTGATTCTCTGAAACGTTTTCTTCTGACACCATGTAATGTACTTTCATGTACATTTGTGATCATTAAAAGAGGATGCAGGTAGTCTTCACTCAAACGTATTTATTTTACTAACTGTTTTTAAACCGCCCGTGTAACTGCCGTACAATGGTACCCAGAATGCCTTGCGCACACACTCTTAAAGTGACAGTACAGTATTTACCATACATTACAGCTATGGCTCAGTAATTAGAGTAGAGTTAAAGGTTCACTTATACCAGTATGCTCTCACATGTCCAAGTGTCCTTGGGCAAGACACAGAACCCCTCTTTGCCTCTGATTTGTGCCTTATTAGTGTTTGATTGTGATCTAAAGCACCAACCAGTCTCTACAGAATGCTTTATTCAGATTACCTTTGTAGAGATGTAGTAGAGAGATGTATGAATGTGTGTGTGGACGGGCAAATGAGGGCACATATTGCATTGCAAAGCACTGAGTGGCCTGGTTGGCTAGAAAGACACTATATAAATGAAGTCCAATGCTTTTGGAAATACACAGGAAATACATATATATTTAAAAAAGAAAATACTGTATTTGGAGTGTATATGCACTTTTTATACCTTCACTGATTAAGGAGACAGTGTGAAGGAGTGCAGAAAATGTCCAACCAAAGGATAAATTAGCACACATTTCATGTGTCTTCAAGGATCAGGGGTTTGATCCCTGTTCGAGCCCCTGATCCCTGAAGACATGTATCCATGTGTATACCTTTACCAGTCTATACACATGGAAACAACAAAGGTGAGATCTGAATTGTAAAACAATGCTATATTTCACCCACAGTTCAGTAATGATGTTAAAGACATAAACTGTGTGCACAGAGCACAGCAGGCTAAAGTAAGAATGTTTTTTCTCCTCTGAACGTCAGTAACCCTGAGCACATAGATACAAAAATATACCCCATTTGCAGGGCCACGTTGCCTAGCAGCCATTCAATGGGTAGGATGGTGTGGCAGTGTGTGAGAAACTCAGTAAGACAGAAGCAAAAGACAGCAGGAATTATGATTATATCAAATTGTTGTCTTCCAGTGGAACTGTTCTGTAAAATGGTTAATTCTGAAAATACTGACTAATCACACATCGGTGTGTGCTGAGAATTGCTAGCAAAACTACATGTAAATAATAAATTAAAAAAACAAGTGTGCATAGGCACAAATGATCTCAATACATGTTAATCACAGCATAAACAGAAAAATGCTTTCAATCTCAAGTATTCAACAAGGAGTACAAATACAAAAGCAAGTCAGAGTTGAGAAGAACGAATGATGTTTTACTTCTCTGCTCCTGTCTTTGCATATTCAAAAGTCAGTGCTAACAGTTTCCTGTGATTGTAATAAAACTAATGCAACATGCTTTGATCAAGCCGATGCACAACGATGAAACATCCTGTGCATGGAGGTATGGATTACAGCTGCTACAAACATTCAGCATATTCAACAATACCAATTATGATCACTTGTCAAAGTCATTTATTTTGTAGTCAACAGAATTTTTTATTTTTCAGTTTCTACAGCTGCAGTTTAAAACTGTCATTGCAAATGAAGCAGAGTACTGTACACAGTTTCAGACTGAGCCAGTTATATAAGTTTTCAAAGCCTGAGGGGCTGTATGTAAGTACTTCCAGATAGCTGATGGTGTCATTTACAGAAAAACAATGGACACGATAGCAGATTTAACGTTGAGCGTGGAATTAGACAAGGTTGTCCAATTTCTCCATTTTTGTTTCTTCTTCCTATGGAGATTTTAGCACATTTCATTAAAAACAGCTGCATAAAAGGTATTCAGATTGCTGGTAGAGAAATATGTCTGAGCCAACTGGCAGATGACACAACTCTATTTCTAAAAGATTGCTCTCAAGTAAAGTGTGCTGTTGAGCTGCTTGGTGAATTTTCTGCAGCCTCAGGTCTCAACCTTAACTTATCTAAATGTGAATTACTCCCTATTAAAACATGTCATGACACAGAGATCTCAGGAATCCCAGTAAAACACAAAGTTAAATACCTTGGTATCTATATTATAAAAGAGGAGGACCAAAGATTAAGTGATAACTTTAATCCCCTTGTTACTGTAATTAATAAAAAATTCAATTTATGGGTACAGAGAGATTTATCCATCTCCGGTCGTGTATTACTTTCTAAGGCTGAAGGTCTCTCCAGTTTGGTGTATGCGACCTCTGCCCTTGAGGTTCCCAAGGACATCATTTCAAAAGTGGATAAAACATTGTTTGATTTTATTTGGAAAAAAAAGGTTCATCTAATCCGAAAAAATGTTATGATAAATAAGCTGTGCTCTGGTGGGTTACAGACTCTAAACTCCTCCTTTAAAATTAAATGGATCAAAAGATATCTCTTAAATCCAAACTCTTTGTGGAACTTCATTTCAACACATGTATTTGAAGCATTGGGTGGTTTGTCTTTTATTTTAAGGTGTAATTACAACATTGACAAAATCCCGATCAAACTCTCCAATTTCCACAAACAGCTGTTTTTGTGCTGGACTCTGGTTCACAAACACAATTTCTCTCCACACAAATACTATATCTGGAATAACAAAGACATTTGTTTTAAACATAAATCTATTTTCTTTAAAAATTGGTTTGACAGAGGAATAGTTCATGTACATCAGTTATTCAACAAAGATGGCAACACTTACTCTTACAGTGAATTTTTAACAACGTATAACTTTCCAGTACTACCAAAAGAATTTGCAATTGTCTTTGATGCAATTCCATCTGGTGTGAAAATGTTGATGTCAAATCCTGTACAAAACAGCACGAACTATTTAACTGAAGAATTATTCATTGGTAACTCTGACCCTTTTTTAAGTGAAAAAACTAATAACAAATGTATTAGAGAATTAATAATTAGAGACAGCATTAGTAAACCTGCTTCTATATTCTTCTGGGATAATTTATTTAATGATATCTGTTGGAAAGATGTTTGGTTGTTACCTAGAAAATACTTTATAACTAATAAGATTCGAGAAGTGTCCCTAAAGATTCTGCATAAATGTTATCCTGTAAACTATATAATCTCCAAGTACCGTCCAAACGTAGACCCAATGTGTTCACTCTGCCACAGCTCTGAGGAGACCATCATCCATCTCTTCTGGGACTGTTCTCATACTCAGCTGTTCTGGAAAGACATTTTCATGTATGTAAATAGAAAGTTAGAAATTGACCTACCATTTGATGCTAAAACTATACTGTTTGGTTTCTTTTGTCCAAATATTTCAAGTGAGAAAGTTTTTGTTGTAAATTTAATACTACTCTTAGCCAAATTTTACATCCACAGCTGTAAATTCTCCTTGCTAAAACCTAGATTTATAGTGTTTTCTAATTATATTTCCTCTTACTTATCTACTTTAAAGTATTGTACTAATGCAAAAGCTTTAAAAACTAAAACAATCTGTAACGAATTTCTGTTGTAAGCTGCCCAAAACTCATTATTGTTTTTGTTTATGTGCCTTTATTCTCTTTTATGCTATGCATGCCTTAAGTCTCGAGCCTTGTTTGACATTGTAAGTTTTTTTTTGTACTTGTTTTTTTTATTAAAAAAAATAATAAAAAAAATAAAAATAAAATAACTGTAATAAAAAAATTAATAAATAAAAACAGGACCATTGTGTGATTTTTTTTCTTCTTCTTTTGGCTGCTCCCTTCTTTAGGGGTCACCACAGCAAACTAATCTGAACGAAGACTTGGCAATGGATTTTACACCGGATTCTCTTCCTGACGAAACCACAGACCACTGAGCTACCACAGCCCTCTGTGTGGAGCAAAGAGCTGCCATCTAGGGCGCCCAAAGGAGCCGATGGTAAATGGTAAATGGAGCTTACTTATATAGCGCTTTCCAGCCCCCTTTGAGGAGCCCCAAAGCACTTCGCAGTACCAACCATCCACCCATTCATAAACCTGTAGTGGTAGACTGCCTTGCAAGGCGCTGCCTGTCCTACCGGGAGCAACTCGGGGTTAAGTGTCTTTCCCAGGGACACAACGAGGTATGCCGTGACCGGGGATCAAACCCGAGACCTTCTGGTCCTGAGCCGGCTGCCCTGCCTCTACACCATCTCGGCCCCTCATGGTGTATGAAATACATCAAGCAGATGGTGGTGGTTAAGGACCTTGCTTAAGGGCCCAGAGTGGGGCAATTGAGGGTGGAAGGTGTGGGTGTTTCACCTTTCCCACCCACATTTTGATGTTGTTGGTACAGGGAGTTGAACCAGCGACCTACCGATCACAGCCCACCTTCTTTAACCTCTGGGTCACCACTCCCCATACAATTGTATGATTTTTTTTAAAGCTGCTTAATGCAGTGCTTGAAATGAAGAAAATCTGTAAATACTCTAACATCAAATCAAATCCACCTCACCTCACTGGCTGTATACCGAGGCGCACACATTTCTTCCTGTTTCTTCCATTTTTTCCTGTTCTCCTCCTGCTTTAGGAGCAGCTCCTCTTTTTACACATATTCCAAAACGAAAACTACTGTTTTGGATCTGACCAACTGGACTTTTGACACAAATGACAAAATCTTTTCAACAAAGTGACAGGGTTCTGGAGAACCTCATCTGCTCAGACGACACACATGCAGCTGGATATATCTCTGGAGGTGATGTGTCTAAACTCTGCTCTTGATCGAGGATGCTTAAATTGCATATAATTAAAGTTATGATAACAGGTTTCCTGTTTTTGGAATGGTCTAGTTCCTGGTTTATCAACATACTTTGTACAAAGAAGACAGTCGCAGCTGATTTGGCCCTCGTCAGGCTGCTACCTATGTGACGGTTTGGTTTGTGCTTTGAGGACTCATAATCAGCTGATTTAAGAGCTAAACTGTAAGATGGAGTGATTTGAATTGCAGGCCACCTGCGGCTTTAGGACTCGTCAGCATGGAAACGACCTTGAATAGGCTTGTAAGCACGGGCCAGTAGAATGCACCCTAATCTGACCATTTTGGACCTTGGAAGTATCAGTACAGACTCAAGACTGACTAGGAAAAATAGTCTGCCCGAAAAAAAATCAACAATTGTGTATATCTGAATGTAACTCCCAGGTTGGCCTAGAAACAGGCAACTTATCAATTTCTCCTGGGAAATGTGTAAACTAAGGAAAAGCTTTGTCTATCACCCCTCCCCCCCCCTTTCTGTGGAGGCTTATCAGAACTGTGCCGGCTGACCATCATCTTATCAGGACAATGGACTATCTGTTAGTGCTTCATGGACCGCCTCATCGTCCATTGCATATGTAACGTGTTCATAAATGTATTTGCTAGCAGAGTTTTTTGATGTCTTAAATCTTGCCCTGTAAGGACAAGGTGTGAAGGGATCTTTTTTGTAATGCCACTACCCTCTCTTCAAGGCTTTGTCCCTTTTATCTAAAAGTTCAATTCAATTCAATTTATATAGCATCAAATCACAACAAAGTTGTCTCCGGGCACTTTACAGGAACATTCACATACATAGAAATGTACATAGAAAATGTATTCTGAAAAGGATAAGAAGGCCGCGCTTATAGCAGCAGCTTCGGGCACTCCGCTCATCTATCGGACGACTGTATGGACATATTCTCGTTGTATCTTGGTGCAATGATAATAAAGCTTATTCTGATTCTGGTTTTGATCCAGTAATCAAAAACTAAATAGTTTAGGACTTCACAATAGACTAGTGACATATGATAATATTTTGACCAGAGTGGGGCAAATGAGGGAAGACATTTTAATGTTGTCCGACCCTCTGATCACAGGCTTGCCTTCTCTAACGTCTGCGCCACCACTTCCCTATAATATTAATATTTTAATCAATTGCAAGAAACCCACATTTTGCATCCATCCAGCCATTATCTTTTACCCACTTCTTACTTTTCGAGTCGCGCAGGTCACTAGTGTCCATATTCAGCAAGTCACTGTGCGAGAGGCGGGGGAACACCCTGGACAGGTCTCCAGTCCATCACAGGGACACATAGAGACAAACAAGACAAACAACCATTCACTCTCTCACTCACACCTAGAGACAATCAGTCTAACATGGATGTTTTTGATCCGTGGGAGGAAACTAGAGTAAAAAAAAACTGACACTGAACCTCTCATTGTCTCTGATGTGTGTCCCATCGGTGTATAAATGTGATCTAAAGCTCTGATTAGTCTCTTTAAAATGATATGTTCAATTATCTTTGTAGAGATCTAGTAGAGTGCTGTATGAATGTGTGTGGAGGGAAATGAGGGCACAGGTTGTAGAAACCTCAGATGTATTTTTTTAATTGTTATGGTATTTCTGTGGGATATCCAGACCCTATTCCTTCAATTTAATGCACAAAATAATTATTAGATAATCAATTATACCCTTTTTAATTCTGCCATTTTTAACTTTCGTTTTGAACGACCGGTTTCTGATAGAAGTTCTGAAGTCCACGCCCTTCAACGATCTGTTAACGCCCTCTGTAACAGCCAGTATCTGTAATGTGTTGTTGTTTTAAAATTAGCTCTTTTTTTATTACTCATTTGACTTACTGTTAGTGCTAGCTTAAGATAACTTACCGAAACCCGTCTGAGCGCGCCGCAATTTGCTGCTCCTTTTAGCATGAGACCTGCCGAATCCGAAGCTAATGTTAGCTTGTTCCTCTTCCGGTGTTCGCCAGCTCCGCTCGTTGCACGCGGAGATTTTGGGAGTTATCGCTGTTCCAGTCAAGACAACACAAAGTTCACCAAGTGTCTCCCGTAAATTAATCCGTAAGGAGAAGGTCCTCGCTGCTGCGAGGCTGCTGCAAGGCTGCAACGAGGCTGTACAATTGAAGCTCCGCTCCATCCGCCAGAAGCAGTGTCCCGTTGCCGCCGGTCCCTATGCCGGGAGTCCGCTCGTTTAATTTTTGCCGGCTGCGCGTTGGGAGCGATCGCAAATACACTAAAAATTGAACTAAAACATAAAAATAACAATTATACTTTATTTATAAAGCCATTTAAAAAAACACAGCTGCAACAAAGTGCTGTACACATGAAATTAAGAACATATAAACAAAAGATGAGATGAAATCATGAAAAACAACAGTCATGTGTTTAATACAGAAGTGGGTTGAGCCTAACCAGGGGTTGCTAGGTGAGGGGCTGGACTCAGGTTTGAGGTGATTGGCTACGGCTTGTGACGTCAATAACTGCAGGAAGTGTGAATCCAGGTGTATTTATCAAAAATAAATAAATCTACTTAGAGTAAATAAACCACTGGGTGCATTTTTTTGGCACAAGGACTGTTTTTTTATGAAGTAAATACCCAAAGTTGAGTAAAAAAAACATTAAAAAGTGAATTTTGCATCTGTGGTCCCCTTTAAAGCACTTTGAGTATCTTGATTAGATAGAGAGGTGCTATACAAATACAGTCTATTTACCGTGTATGCGCTTCAGGGCCATTTTAACGACACCTAAATGTTCCCAAACATACCACTGATGCAGAACAAGACTTCAACCCCACTGTTTTTCAACCTTTTTTGAGCCAAGGCACAGTGTTTTCATTGAGAAAAATCCCGAGGCACACCACCAACCAAAATTGTAAACATGATACACTGTATCCGCCTATATTAAATATATAGTCATTCTTATCAAAGTGTCTTGAATAGGAATGAAATAAACACAAAAATGTATTTTTATCATATTTTATATTTCTTATTTCAAATTGCACTTAACATGTCTTCAAAAATACACCCGAACAGTACCACAACAATGTGGTCTTAAATTTAAAGAGGTTGTAGAAAGGGGGGGGGGCTTTTTTGATAATTTCCAAGGCACACCTGACGATCACTCGCGGCACACTAGTGTGCCTAGGCACAGTGGTTGAAAAACACTGTTCTACCCTGCTAAAGCCCTTATAATGAAACAGCATGTGCAGAAAGCCTTAATTCAAACAGGAATTCTTTACGATGCTCAAACTAAGTTGTATAAAACACAAAAAACAAGTAGCATAACAGCAGCAGGCCGCTAGACAGCAACAAGTATGAAATACATCAAGCAGTAAGTGGCTATATGAACCACAGAACAAGGAGAAGTGACAGAAAAGCAGGAAAGCACCAGCCGCTGAACAGCAATGACAACAGACTACCATACAATTAACTATTATACGTCAATGATCCAACGTGACAAGTTTTTTTGTCCCCCGTTGCCAAATGAAGAGGAGAAATTGGAAACACAGTACTGTACCAAAAATCTGTTGTGCATGTGAGTAGGATTATAAAAAAAAGAGAGAACTGGGGTATAAACTTCCATTTTGGTGTGCCAACACATATTGAAAACTACAAACATACTATTCAAATCCCTGAGCGACGAGGAACATCAACATACCACTTATTTACTCCCAAGATCTTGCACTGGGTTCCGTAGCTGAATTCTATCTTTTGTGCTTTCACTCTTTTATATGTTGATTTAAACCAACAACAAATTATTTCATTTATAATATTTGGAAAATAGCCTTCAAGAGATTGTCCAAAATCCCTCAAATGAAATTCCTGTTTGTTACTCTGGTTTATTTCTCATACTTATGGCTGATTTATAGCAGTCAGAAAGCAGAACAAATACAATTATTTTTGCCTTTTATTTTACAGCTTCCTAAATTGTAACTATTATACATGTGTACATTGTGCACGTGGTAAGGAATCAAAATGTGGAGCCCTGTCATTCAGAATATTGATAAATAATACCCTGATGCATGCTCAATAATCCAGATAGAAACATCTAAAAAAGCTAAGTCTGGTCCTATGGACATTCAAAAAAACAAAACAACACAAAGCAAAAAAAATTGTAGAAATGTTTCGTCTTTTGTCCGAAAGACTTCCTCAGTCTGAGGTGCTGTGTTCAGCTCAGTCTTATAAATAGCACCCTCTCACAGTGTTACACAACCAGTTGGCTGATGACAGCCGAAACCAGCTGCTCACATGATCAAGGAGGACCATCAGCCTAACGATGGATCGTTAGCACCCTGATGGTTGTTTGCTATTCACAGAGGGCTGAGTGATACTAGCAATAACAGCATTGTAAGAGGGGGACAGTTGAACCCGGAGGCCTCCACCCCTGTTTAATGATGGACGGTTTCTTTTCACAAAGATGGCCTCCTTTACTCCTCTCTCAAACCATTGTTCCTCTCTATCAAGGATGTGAACATCTTCATCCCTGAAAGAGTGACCGCTGGCCTGGAGATGAGTGTAGACCACAGAGTCCTGACCTGATGATGTTGACAATCAACATCATCAGGTCAGGGGTGGAGGACCTGCATCAGAGTCTTTCGGACGAAAGACGAAACATTTCTACAAATGTTTTTTTTGCTTTGTTTTGTTTTGTTTTTTTGAATGTCCAGAGGACCAGACTTAGCTTTTTTAGATTGATAAATAATGTTAAATATGAAAAGAAAAGCTCATTTTCCAGCCGAGCTGTTCAGTAAACTGAAGGCATTTGGACTAAATACAGTGAGTCCAGGAGAGAAAAACAAAGACGATGAGCATCAGAGGAACAGACTAAACCTGTGACCAATAATGTCTAACGTTGGTGATTAAATGGATAAAGGCACTAGATGCACCAGTCTGGCCTGAATCCTGGACTCTGTTCTGAACTCGTGGGTTCTGAAAGCGTGGAAATGAAATGTTTGTGTCCTGTCTCACAGACAGGGGAAGTGATGACACCCTAAAGAGACTGCAGAGTCACAGGCTGCAAAAACAACAACAGATGTTCCAGAGCAACAGCAGGACCACATCTGCCTCACACATCTCTACACATCAGCACCAAGCAGTCAATACTGGTGGAGCTCTGAGTCCAGGGACTGGCTCCACCTGTCCTAACCTGGTTCCTGCTGAACCTGAGTGATGGGCAGGATGGCACCTGCACCTGCACCTGCACCTGCAGTCAGTTGAACACTCAGGCAAAAACAGGAGGGACCTTCATGCTGCAGCTGTCAGTCAACCTCAGTGGACAGACAGACAGACAGACAGACAGACAGACAGACAGACAGGCAGACAGACAGACAGACAGGCAGACAGACAGGCAGACAGACAGACAGACAGGCAGACAGACAGACAGACAGACAGACAGACAGTTTACCTCCACAAAATAAAAGCAGGGCAGCAGAGAGACGCTGTCCTTGGTGTCCTTCCCTCCTCTCAGCCGCTCCTTGGCACGCGACATGACGAGCGGCCGGAGGTCTCCCCCGGCACCGGGAGACAGTGAGCTGTACTTTACTCCCGTCGTAATTTTGACAGAATAGCGGGTCTCGTCCTCCTCGTCTCTGTCCTCCTAGCAGCGCCCCTGCACCACCTCCTCCCGTGACGTGGGCTCGATGAGTCGATGTCTGAAAAGACACGGGTCCGTTATTTCATGCGGCTGAAATCCAGTTTCTGATCCTAGAACCGAATCGGTTCTGGACTCCTACAAACGGGTTCAGCTCGCGTGCACCTTTTTAGTCCAGGTGTGGAAATGAAGGTGCACGCAGTGTTTCTCCGTGGGTACCAGGACCGCGCATCGTTTTTTTTATGAGTATGGCAGGCGCATTGATCATATATTGCGTGGCATCATTGAAGAAAG
>JBBPBX010060687.1:0-21363 GCA_038048925.1 Garcialebias charrua
CGGATGGTTGTGTGTAGAATGACTGTTGTTGCGAAGAAGAGAAAAAGAGTAAAATCAGAGAAGAAGACCAAATGGTGGAAGATGAAGAAGGAAGAATGTTGTGAGAAATTCAGAGACGAGCTGTTAAAGGCTCTGGGTGGTAAGAAAGAGCTTCCAAGTGACTGGGCTACTACAGCAACAGTAATTAGAGAGACAGGTAGGAAGGTACTTGGTGTGTCATCTGGACAGAGAATGGATGATAAGGAAACCTGGTGGTGGAATAGTGAAGTGCAGGACGCCATTCAAAGAAAGAGATTAGCCAAGAAGAAATATGACAGTGAGAGGACTGAAGAGAGGAGACAGGAATATAAGGAGATGGGACATAGAGCAAAGAGGGAAGTAGCTAAGGCAAAGCAGAGAGTGTACAATGAGTTGTATGGGAGACTGGACACTAAAGAGGGCGAGAAGGACTTGTGCCAATTGGCGAGACAGAAGGATCAGGCTGGAAAGGATGTGCAGCAGGTTAGGCAGGAGAGGAAGACACTGGTAATGTTCTAACAAGTGAGGAGAGTGTGACGGGAAGATGGAACGAGTTCTTTGAGGAGCTAATGAATGAAGAGAATGAAAGAGAAAGAAGAGTAGAGGTCATAGAAACTGTGGACCAGGAAGTGGTAAAGATTAGTCAAGAAGAAATATGACAGTGAGAGGACTGAAGAGAGGAGACAGGAATATAAGGAGATGAGACATAGAGCAAAGAGGGAGGTAGCTAAGGCAAAGCAGAAGATGTACGATGAGTTGTATGGGAGACTGGACACTAAAGAGAGCGAGAAGTACTTGTACTGATTGGCAAGACAGAGGGATCAGGCTGGAAAGGATGTGCAACATTTTAGGCTTGTTAAAGATAGGAATGGAAATAGTCTAACAAGTGATGAGAGTGAGACGGGAAGATGGAAGTTGTACTTTGAGGAGCTAATGAATGAAGAGAATGAAAGAGAAGGAAAGAGAAAGAAGAGTAGAAGTCATAGAAACTGTGGACCAGGAAGTGGGAAAGATTAGTGAGGGTGAAGTGCAGAAAGCTCTGAAAAGTATGAAGATGGGGAAGACAGTAGGACCTGATGACATACCAGTGGAGGTTTGGAAATGTGTTGGAGAGATGGAAGTGAGGTTTTTGACTCAAATATTCAATGGTATACAAACTGGATTCCAAAAAAGTTGGGACACTAAACAAATTGTGAATAAAAACTGAATGCAATGATGTGGAGGTGCCAACATCTAATATTTTATTCAGAATAGAACACAAATCACAGATCAAAAGTTTAAACTGAGAGAATGTATCATTTTAAGGGAAAAATATGTTGTTTCAAAATTTCATGGCGTCAACAAATCCCAAAAAAGTTGGGACAAGTCCATTTTTACCACTGTGTGGCATCCCCCCTTCTTCTTACAACACTCAACAGACGTCTGGGGACAGAGGAGACCAGTTTCTCAAGTTTAGAAATAGGAATGCTCTCCCATTCAAGTCAAAGTCAAAGTCAACTTTATTGTCAAAACTGCAATATGTACAGGACATACACAGGATTGAAATTACATTACTCTCAGACCCCTGGTGCAACAATAACCATTTAAACATTAAAACATTTAATAAACATAAGCATAAAATGAAATAATAAAAGTGTGATACTGTCCTGAGTTTTAGCATAGTAGTATAAAAATATAAAAAGTATATCTATAAAATAAAATGAAGTTTCTGACATTGACATTTGTAGAAAAGTGACAAATCAGCATATGAAGTTTATGTAAACAGTATATGTATGAAGTATTTGATATTGGTACAGTATAGAGGTAAAGTGACATATGCAATTAGGCTAGTAAAAAGAATATACAGGTAGTCCCCGACTTACGAGCGAGTTCCGTTCCTGCGAGGTGCTCGTAAGACGAAATCTCGTACGTCAGAACCAGCGGCAGCCGCCACTAGAGGGCGCTAGGGGCGCCGCCCCTCTGGAACCTGCAGCTCTTCTTCATTTGAAGATTTATTAATTTTTTTATAAAAATGAAATAATAAAATAAAAATATTTCGAAATGTATGCATATATGTTTTTAGTTGTGTAGGATAAATATTTTATGAGTAATGAGTTGTTTGTTTCAAAAAACGTTTTCTGATTGTGACGTACTTCCGGTTCCCCGCTGGGCGCCGCTAACAGATTTTTCATTGAATCTAATTATAACTAGCGCTAAGCGCATGCGCAGTTTATGTCCCATCTGTCCAAAACTATTGGACTGTACAGGTCGCATTTTCCGTCGCCCTCGAGCCTGGACTCGTCTCGTGTATCGCTGCGGTTCGTGTGTTTCCGGTCCGAGGAGGAGGGGCCGGAGTGGGGACCATCTCTGTTCAGAGCTGATCACACGGCGACGTTGAAACAGCAGTAATTATTAATGGTGCCTTTCTACACAGGTAAGCAAGTAATATTAAGTGAGTTTAATGAATCGCTAAGCAAAGTTTGAGCTGATCTCTGTGTGCGTGACGTGGTGTGTTGTGTTGCGGTCAGTCAACAGTAGCTAGCTACTAGCTGTGCTTATGTTGTGTACTGTACAACATTATAAAAGTTGCTAGTTGTTATGAACCCGAATGTCTGAAGACGACTCCTGTCTGTCCATCTTCAGCTCATGTCATGAACTGTTTTACTCCTCAGTGTCTGTGTTAAAGGTTCAGTATGTAACATTTTTTATAAACATATTTCTTCACTCTGCCACATCTCCTGACAGTAGCTAAAAGACAGATACTTAAACTGCTAAGCTTCAGCAAAAAGAGGAAAATATTGATGAGTAGCAAAACACTAAAAGTAGCAATTTTTTTGCTGAAAGTATCAAAATGCTAGTTAAAAGCAGTGGTGGACTGGAGAAAGTACTCAAACACTGTACTTAAGTAAAAGTACAAATAAACAGACAAAAATGTACTCTAGTGTAAGTAGAAGTACCACATTAATGTTTTTACTTAAGTAAAAGTAAATAAGTATTTGCTTTTAAAAATACTTAAAGTATTAAAGTAAAAGTACTTGCTGAATGTATTACCTAATGCAATGGCCTACAGTATCATTAAGTGTGCGTACTGTATGTATATTTTCTGTAATACTTTAAAAGTGTTGTTCCAGTTTAAAGAACAATGCTGCAGATAGTGCATGTTTTTATTGTGTGACACCGTTCACACTTGGGCTTGTGATTCTGTGTGCGTCAGAATTTCAGGGATGACCTGCAGGTTAAATGTCATTAAATAAAATAAGAAAGAGGAATGATTATACCTCTGAATTTTTTTATTTAACACAAAATAAAACCAGTAAAAACATTGAAGTAAAAGTTGTCTGATGAAAAAAGGAGCATTAGACCTAACAAAGGAATAGACATTGATCACTTCAACTCCAGTTTGTCATCAACTCTGATTAAAATACTGTCTAGTCAACCTTGTAATGGGTCAATAGTGAACAATATTTTAACTTCCTGACACCATTTGCAAAACTTGGACCCAAGTGTTGAGTCATTTGGAAACATCTCTTGTCTCCTAACGTCCCATGAACTGACACATTTTAATATTGCAGCAAGAATTTATTGTTCAAGTTCAGAAGATATTTTTTTTTGTCCAGTCTGTCTCTTTTGGGAGAGAGAATCTGTCCTGCTGTACTGAATAGTCTTTCAATAATCTTTCAATATTTTTTTTAATAAGGCCATGGGTGGTGCATATCTTCTGGCTGATTCTCCACGGTGGAATCCATTGTGGGTGTGTTGGCGATGCTGTGGGTGGCCCCAGCTCAGTGACATATATATACTAGAACATACATTATTGGCCCAATTTCTAGAAGGTGGGTGTAATGTTACCTGTCAACTTTGCAGTGATTCAGTGGCCAAACTCCCCTCTCACCTTTGGTTACTTTCAAACTAACGAACAAATCAAAAAATCGCAACATGAAAGTTACTTGTAACTCAACACATTATAGAAATGTAGTGGAGTAGAAAGTATAGATACTTCATGTAAAATGTAGTGGAGTAAAAGTAAAAAGTACCCACATTTAATTATACTTAAGTAAAGTACAGATACATGAAAAATGTACTTAAGTACAGTAACAAAGTATTTGTACTTAGTTACATCCCACCACTGGTTAAAAGTAGCAGAAAAGTAGCAGAACAGTAGCTAAAATCTCAACAAGATAAAAAAGAAAACGGATTTAAGAGAATAATGTTTAAGGGAAAGTTTCATATTTTGAAAGATATAAAACTAGCAACAAAAAAGTAAGCTGAAATTAGCACAAAATATGTAAAAAGAACAATAAAGTGGTCATAGTGTTATGATTTCAAAGGTTTACCCAGTTGGTAATGAGACCCAGAACGACACGAAGAGGTGCAAAAGTAACAGTGTTTATTATTTACAGTGCAAGTCTATATACATATGTACAGGGATCTTCTGGATTTCCTGGAAGATGAAACAAACTGTCAAAAAGGCTTGACCAGAAGGCTCTTTCAAGATGATTGATCTTGTTTTGTTTGTTATTTTCCTCACAGGTGAAGTAGTAGGATAAACGTCACAGAGAAATCCTTAGTTCCTTGAGATGAATCCCAGAGGGCGAAATGAGGCAGGCAAGTGGTTGGAGGGCAAGACACGATGAGCAGAGAACTGAACCCAGGACCAAGATGGAAACGAGGACTGGAAACACAACAAAAAACAAGGTAAGTGTCTCTCAAAGTACTGTACTCACAAACTGGCTAGAAGCATAAATACCATGAGTAGGCATCAATGCTCCAGCGAAGAGTAGGACTTGACTGCAGCCTTAAGTATAGGTGGAGCTCATCAGGTGGATCACAGTAAAATAGATCATTTTTCTTCCCCATAAATCAGTTATTTAAAATCTAATCTGGAATCATTCCTCCTTGTTAGACTTCAGTTGACCTGTTTAAGTTGGGCCCAAATTTGTTATTATCTTTTGATTTATTTTTCATTGAAATTTTATTCTTTGTTAGTTTATTTTTGGAACTATTAAATTTGTAAGGATGTGGCTCCCTCTGGTGGTCGTCTCCTTCCGCCCATCACCTTGTCTTGCATGTTGTCTGTCTCAGGTGTGTATGATTTAGGTAATTAGGCTGTGTATATAAGTTTGCATATGTGTGCATGTCTTTGTCGGGCCATTCATCTTCCTACCTGGTGTGTCGTGTTCTTTGCAGCTCCTTGGTTTTTGTGAGTACAACTCCTCGTGTTGAAGTTTTTGTATTAAGCCACAGTTGAGCTTTTGAGTTTTTGTTATTAAAGTATTTTTGACTTTTTACCTCGTGTCTCTGAGTGTCCGTCTGCACTATTGGACTCACCCCCTCCCACACCACGCTGGATCATAACAGTAATGGCCCGACCATAAACAGTGAGTCCAGCGGGCGGAACTTCCAGAGGCAGAAGGTGACGGTTTCCACTCGAAGGGAGCAGCCGTCACAAACGTGGTCCCTGCAGCTGCAGTTCCTGCGGCCGCTCTTATGCCTGCTGCAGTCTCCGTTAGTTTTTCCACCTCCTGCAGTCTCTGTTCTCATTCGGTACAAGGATCACACCCAGTTCAGACTTTATTTTTCTCACCTGCCCGTTCTGTTTTTTCCTCGCCGTCTGGTCCCGGAGCGCGCCGCTGAGGTTTCGACGTCTGCAGAGGTCCTGCGCCGCTGTCGCCTCTACGCCTTGGGTCCCTGCGCCGCTGATGACGCCTCTACTGTTCTTCGGAGGGTCTCCGCGCTGGTGACGCCTCTGCTTCGTGGGTGCTCGCGCCGCTGATGCCTCGGCGTCTACAGGGGGTTTACGCGCTGACAACGCCTCTACTCGCTTCGGAGGGTCCTCACGCCGCTGAAGCCTCGACGTCTGCAGGGGTTTCCCGCGCCAGGTGACGCCTCTACTGTCTTCGGAGGGTCCTCGCGCCGGTGACATCACTGCTGCAGAGGGTCCTCGCTCTTCTGACGCCTCCGCATCGATGGAGGGTCTCCACGTCGATGACGTCGCTGCGTCGATGACGTCGCTACGTCCGATGACGTCACTCCGTCCGACGTTTCTACGTTTGACGTTTTGGCGCTTGTTAGTTTCCTGGGTTTAGTCTGTGTTTAGGTCTGGTTTAGGTTTTTGCAAGTTTGGCTTTGTGTTTTGCTTTTTGTCCCTTGTCCTGTTCCCCTGTCCCTGTGTTCTCCTTCGTGCCCGCCCTGGTTGTTGGGGGTGTTCCTTGGGGACGCCTGGGGGCGTCTTTGAGGGGGAGGTACTGTAAGGATGTGGCTCCCTCTGGTGGTCGTCTCCTTCCGCCCATCACCTTGTCTTGCATGTTGTCTGTCTCAGGTGTGTATGATTTAGGTAATTAGGCTGTGTATATAAGTTTGCATTTGTGTGCATGTCTTTGTCGGGCCATTCATCTTCCTACCTGGTGTGTCGTGTTCTTTGCAGCTCCTTGGTTTTTGTGAGTACAACTCCTCGTGTTAAAGTTTTTGTATTAAGCCACAGTTGAGCTTTTGAGTTTTTGTTATTAAAGTATTTTTGACTTTTTACCTCGTGTCTCTGAGTGTCCGTCTGCACTACTGTATTGGACTCACCCCCTCCCAGACCACGCTGGATCATAACAAAATTGAATTATTTGGTGGATTTTTGAACACCTTTGTCCTTATTTAAGTCTGGACCCTCATAATTCTATTTATATTATGAACTTGTATTACTAAAATAATTATAACAGAATATGATAGAAGTTGTCCAAAAATTGAAAAGTGGAAGCAGAACACTCCCATTCTCTTTTCACACTGATGCCTCAAACAAGGTGAAGATGAACCATGTTTTATTAATGATAGTTTTATACAAATGGATACACCTGATATATACAAATAAAAACATGAACAAACTTACTTTACAGTATACAAACATAATTATGCATATTTCTACACATGCTTAAAAAAAATTATGGCGCCCCCCCCCATAAAAAAAATCACCAGCCGCCACTGGTCGGAACACGAAACGCGTGTCGCTCGTAAGTCCAGATTTTCGGTCGTAAGTCGGAAAATTTATGCTAGCGATACTACGAACACTCGTTTTTCAACACAAACGAACATACTAGTTCATAAACATGCTCAGAAACTTGTTTACAAACTGTTAGCTAACACACTTTCATCTAAAAACGCATACCAGTGCTGTATTTTCTGTATGTTCTGTACAACTTTACTGTTCGTTAGTCAGCTCGTAAGTCCGGAACCTCGTATGTCGATGCGCTCGTAAGTCGGGGACTACCTGTATATATATCAGCAGTAGTGTAAATGTAAACAGTAGTATGACTATAGCGAGTAATGTAATACAAGCAGCAGTGCAAATATGAGAAGTAGTGAAAATTGAATGAGCACATGAGCGTGTGTTGAGTGTATAACCCGTTTTGATGACACAGTGTTAAAAATCTTTGTGTTGTGTGGTAATGTGTTAAAGTTTTTTTGTGTTAAGGCAGTACAAGAGGGAGGGGAGGCAGAGCAGGCAGAGAGTTTAGCATCCTGACTGCCTGATGAACAGAGCTGTCACTCAGTCTGCTGGTTCGAGCCTGGAGACTCCTCAGTCTCCTCCCTGATGGCAACAGGCTGAAGCAGCTGTGTAGTGGGTGTGTGGGATCACCTGCCATGCAGAGGGCTTTTCGATTCAGGCGGTTGCTGTGTAAGACCTGTAGTGAGGGGAACTAGGTGCCAACGATCTTCTCAGCTGCTCTCACGATGCGCTGGAGGGACTTGCAGCAGGATGCAGTACATGCACCAAACCACACCGTGATGCAGCTGGTCAGAACACTTTCTATGGCACCCCTGTAGAAGGTGCACATGATGGGGGTTGGAGCTCCAGCTCTTTTCAGCTTGTGGAGAAAGTAGAGGCGCTGGTGAGCTTTCTTGGCCAGTGAAGCAGTGTTCCTGCTCCAGGACAGGTCCTCTGAGACGTGCACTCCCAGGAACTTGGTGCTGCCCACTGTGGTGCTATTGATGGTCAGAGGGGCATTTTGGGCATGCCTCTTCCTGAAGTCCACAACAATCTCCTTTGCCTTATCCACGTTCGGAGAGAGATGGTTAGGTCTGCACCAAAAGGCCTGGCGGCTCACCTCGTTCCTGGAGTTTGCCTCATCATTGTTGCTGATGAGACCCACCACTGTTGTGTCATCCCCAAACTTGATAAAGTGGTTGGAGCTATGTGCTGCATTCATGGCTAATACAGACCTCTAACTGTTCAAACGTCTTGGGCCTTCTTTGTCGCACCTTCCTCTTTATGATGCGCCAAATGTTCTCTATAGGTGAAAGATCTGGACTGCAGGCTGGACATTTCAGTACCGGATCCTTCTCCTACGTAGCCATGATGTTGTGATTGCTGCAGAATGTGGTCTGGCATTATCTTGTTGAAAAATGCAGGGTCTTCCCTGAAAGAGATGACGTCTAGATGGGAGCATATGTTGTTCTAGAACCTGAACATAGTTCTCTGCATTAATGGTGCCTTTCCAGACATGCAAGCTGCCCATGCCACAAGCGCTCATGCAACCCCATACCATCAGTGATGCAGGCTTCTGAACGGAGCGTTGATAACAACTTGGGCTATCCTTGTCCTCTCTGGTCTGGATGACATGGCGTCCCAGTGTTCCATAAAGAACTTCAAATCGTGACTCATCTGACCACAGAACAGTCTTCCATTTTGCCACACTCCATTTTAAATGACCCCTGGCCCAGTGCAAACGTCTGAGCTTGTGGAGCTTGTTTAGAAATGTCTTCCTCTTTGCACTGTAGAGTTTCAGATGGCACGGTGGATTTGTTCACTGACAATGCTTTCTGGAAGTATTCCTGAGCCCATTCTGTTATTTCCTTGACAGTGGCATTCCTGTTTGAGATGCAGTGAAGTTTAAGGGCCCAGAGATCACGAGCATCCAGTAGAGTTTTACGGCCTTGACCCTTACGCACAGCGATTGTTCCAGATTCTCTGAATCTTTTGATGATGTTATGCACGATTGATGATGAGAACTTAAAAGTATTTGCTATATAGAGGTGCGGAGGTGAAATGAGCTGCTGCTGAAAACTCTAAAACTTGTGCGTGAGTATTATGATAAAGCTTTGGTAAGTCCATATTTATTTAAATAAAACTATATAATTAAATGTAAGATCATTAAAATAAGTATTAAAATTTAATAACCAATCTTTTTTTTCACTACTTCAACAAACTGGACGGGAAAACGTCGGAGAGCCTTGAATTATTTATCGACGAGTATTTTGAAAGGTTTGTCATGAGTAACCGAAATGCTACATCCGGTGCGGCTAGTGAGTCGGCTAGCGCTAACGAAACGAAGCCCAATGCTAAGCGGTACTGACAGGGTAGCTCTGACAGCGCATCGGAACCGTCGGTTGATAATTCAGGCTTCATGATAATTCTGGAGTTAATTGATCAAAAGTTGTCTAGCTTGGACGCCCGGCTAGCGTTAGTAGAGGTGTTGCAGAAGGAGTTTCAGAGTTTGAGGGAGTCATTGGAGTTTACCCAGCAGCAAGTAGCATCTCTCACTAATGAAAACATTGAGCTAAAGGAGACCGTTAGACAGCTTACAGATCAGATGTCGCAGCTTTCCGGCGATAATAAAAAAAATGAAAGAGTCAGTATTAGACATCCAAGCCAGAAGTATGCGGGACAATGTTGTTTTCTCTGGGATTCCGGAGGGCGCTGAGGAGAATCCGGAGGCCTCGGTTCGGGCCTTCTTTCAAAACCAGCTAAAGTTTCCGAGTGAAACGGTTAATGCCGTTACTTTTCACCGAGTCCACCGCCTCGGAGCTAGAAGACCTGGAAACAGTAGGCCGCGCCCGATAAAAGCTAAATTCGAATATTATAAACAAAAAGAACAGGTTAAAAGCCGAGGTAGGGAACTGCGTAACACAAACTTTAGCATGAACAATTAATTTTCTGCAGAAATTCTAGGTAGAACGCGAGTTTTGTTCCCGATCAGAAAGAAAAATATAAGCGAAGGAAGAAGAGCTAACATCTTTGTGGATAAACTTTACATAAACGGTCAGCTGTTTAGAGATCCAGAAGCTACTCCTTGGCTTTATTAGCCATATCATCAAGGTAAGTCTCACGATCTGGTGCGGTGTTGGATGAACCCAGAGATGCAGACAGGCAGAACACTCGGAGGCACGAGTTGAAAATCAGTAAACCATTTAATATGTTGTGAACTCAAAAAACAACTAAGACAGGGCAGTACTCACGAATCCTAGAACTTGTAGGCTGTGGCACTAGCATGGACACGACACACTAGGTAAATCGACAAATGACCCGACACTCAAACCCATACCCACACAAACTAATATATGCACCGTAATTACCCAAAACCCAAAACACCTGAGAACGTAGCAGCCCAGGATCAGAAGGACTCATACGTGCGTCTGCTCTTTGTGGACTTCACATCTGCCTTCAACACCATGATCCCCCAAACTCTGATAGACAAACTATCTACACTTGGACTAAGCCCCTCTATTTGTAACTGGGTACTAGACTTCTTAACAGACAGACCACAGTCCGTGAAGATCCACAACTTCTCCTCCTCCACCATAACCCTCAGCACTGGCTCTCCTCAGGGATGTGTGCTGAGCCCCCTTCTGTTCACTCTGCTCACATATGATTGTACAGCCACACTTCCAGGCTGTCATATTGTTAAGTTTGCAGATGATACAGCGGTGGTGGGATGCATCACAAACAATGATGAGTCCAGCTACAGACAGGAGGTAGAGGTGTCGTTTCTTTGCCCGAGCCCGACCCTACCCGAGCCCGACCCGACTTCGGGTCGGGCTCGGGCCATATTTTTGGTTTGATTGGCGGGCCGCGGGTCGGGCTCGGGCTTTGATGTGGTTTTTTTAATCATACAGCACAAACAAAACTAAATAAAAATGCACACAATATAAAATTGTTTTAATCTGCTTGTAAAGAATATAAGGCAGTAAGTTTATTGATGAGGAAATAATTAATAGAGTGAATTTAGATGGTGAAAACCGCAGCGCGCAGCCACTAAATTGGCAACTCAGCCAGAGAGCAGGCGCGCGGCGCGCGCCTGACAGCGTCTCCCCCGACATGCTGGACTTTTTAGTGACATTTCTCGAACCATTTTACCGTGCACAGAGAGAACTGGAGGGTGACAAATATCCCACCAACCTGGTTTGTCTCTGGAATGAGAAACTGAAGCAACACTGCCAGTCCTCCTCACACAGACTCTCCGCAGCAGGTGTTTCTGCGCGACATGTCATGCAGAAGTGCTGGAGCGCAAAATTATTATCCACGACTTGCAGAGAGTTGCATTATTTCTGTGGCCTAACTTTAACGAGCTCAAAATTATGTCACCAGCTGACGTGCGTCAGGTGCACGCTCACGTCCGCGCACACTGCTCTCTGCGGCGGAACAAGTTGCCGCATTCCTGACATTCCTGAAGCTTCCACAGCAAACTGTCTGCGAGCAGCGCGCTCACACCTCCTCCTCCTCCATCAAAACAAAGAAGAACAACATCAAGTTCTTTTGCTGAGTGGGAGAACGCAGTAAAAGCTTAATAAATAAACGTAGTGTTTTTTTTTTTTTTTTGTTGTTTTTTTTTTTAATCGGGTAGGGTCGGGTCGGGCGGTGATTTCTAGGAAATCAGCGGGCTCCCTCGGGCTTGGGTAATTAAACTTAGGGCTCGGGTAGGGTAGGGCCGTGGATTTCCGGCCCGATGACAGCTCTAGACAGGAGGTGGAACATCTGGAGAGCTGGTGCAAAGAGAATAATCTTCACATGAATGTGAAGAAGACAAAGGAGATGATTGTGGACTTCAGAAGGAACAAACACACCCATGCCCCACTGAAAATAGGTGGGTCTGCAGTGGAAGTGGTCTCCAGCTACAAATACTTGGGTGTACACATGAATGATAACCTCAGCTGGAGCAACAACACCACCAGCCTGATCAAGAAAGGTCATCAGAGACTCTACTTCCTCAGACGGCTGAGACGTGCTGGTCTGAGCAGCCCAGTTCTCACCTCGTTCTACAGGTGTGCAGTGGAGAGCGTCCTGTGCTCCAGCATCAACGTGTGGCATGGAGGCTGCACAGTTGAAGAGAGGAAAGCTCTACAGAGAGTGGTGAAGGCTGCACAGAAGTCTGTTGGAGTCAGTCTCCCCACCATCACAGACATTTACACCTCCAGATGCAGGAAAAGAGCCACCTGCATCATGAAAGACCTCACTCATCCAGCACACTCACTCTTTGCCCCACTCCCCTCAGGACGGAGGTTGAGGAGCATCAAGTGTAGAACCACTAGACTGAGGAACAGCTTCTACCCTGAGGCTGTTAGACTCATGAATAAATAAAAATAAAATAAAAAATAAACACTGCAAAATATCACATCATGCTGATGCTGATCTGTTTTCTTGTTGCTGTGTTTATCTGTGTTCATCTGTGACCATCTGCTCATACAAACTCATGTTCGTGCTGCTGTTTATTCCCACTATATTAGGCTTAGTGTATTACTAGTTGATGTTTTTCTTAGTTAATTCTAGATGTTATTACTGTTTTTCTCTTGCATTTGTTGTTGGATGTAACTGGGACCCCGTGTACATAATCTCGTTTTCATCACATGTACCACATGCGGTGCAAATGACAATAAAGACTCTCTGACTAAAGACTGGATTCCGATCCAGACCTTAAGGTCCTCTATCAGCTGCGCAAACAGCTAAAACTAATCAAGGGCATCTTAACTTTCGCTCATGGACCAACGTCCTCACCTGTGTTCGTGGTTCCCCATGACCAAAGGGGGGTGATGTTAGTTCATGCCCATGATCTCCCGTCCGCAGGACACAAAGGAGATAAAGCCACGCTGACGGCATTAAAACAAATTGCCTATTGGCCTGGAATGAAAAAGGATGTCAAGGACTACATTGAAGGGTGCGTGGTCTGTGGCCAGTTTCAGCCAACCAGACCACTTCACAGAGCACCACTGCAAAGCAGAGGCATTGCATTCCCATGGTCTGACCTCCAGATCGACTGGGTTGGACCACTCACTAAGAGCTCTAGAGGAAATAAATATTTTCTCACGGTAACCTGTGCATTCACCAAATGGGTAGAATGCCTACCAGCTCCTAACGACACAGCACAAACCACTGCTATGTTGTTAATGAATCATATATTCTCAAGGTTTGGACTTCCCCTTAGGGTGAACTCAGACCAAGGTACACACTTCACAGGTGAAGTGATGAAAGAACTGTGGAAGACGCTAGGCGTCAAGGCCAACTTTCATGTCGGCTACCACCCACAGGCTTCAGGCCAAGTAGAGAGAGCAAACAGAACTGTGGTGAGTATTTTGAAGAAATACGTGGCTGCAAACCACAAGGACTGGGACGTGAAACTCCCTCTGGTCCTCATGGCCATAAGAGCCACTCCACACACATCAACTGGCATCTCTCCCTTCGAGATGATGACCGGTCGACAAATGACTCTCCCTCTACACCTGTTGTACCAACCAGGCGACGCCGCCATGGCAACAGCCTACACTACACAACAATACATGAAAGATTTGAATGTACACCTCAGAAACACTTTTGCTTTCGCCCAGAAAAACCTGGAAAAATCCGCTGAAGGACGCAAGGCGTACTACGACCAGAAGGCCTCTCACAATGAACTCCAAGTGGGAGACAGAGTCTGGTACTATACGTTCGCCCCAGCAACCGGGAAAGGAGGGTCCGAGACCGGAACTCTCGCCCGCAAACTAATGCCCAGGTGGACTGGACCTCATCTGATAACAGACAAAGTGTCCTCAGTCGTCTACGAAATCAAAATCAGCAAAGGCAGCAAAGAGCCAATTGCTAAATGGGTACATCGAAATCAGATCAAACCTTACAAGGCGTTCAATGACTCCACAAAAGACAAAGATCTCACAAACACACCGACTTCATGGGATAATAAGGTCGTCCAAACACAAGTTAGTAAATAAACTAATCAGGTTTAAACTACCGTATTTCCCACCCTATAAGTCGCATTGTCCAATTTGAACTTAGAAACGCTAAGCCTAAAACCCACAACAAAAACTAATCTTAACAACCGTTTAAATCCACGAGATTTAATTTGACCTCGGTCATAAAGTTGAGACCTGTTTTCTTGTGTGTTGCACTTTGGAATCTGACGACAAGAGTGTGTCGAAGCAGTGAAACGTTGTTTCCGTGTTGTTTAGTCATTACTGTTGTCATTAGTTGAGATATTGTTTGGTTCTGAACACTCCCAGCCAAAAAGGTTTTGTATTAACATTGGTTAATGAATGATATGGATTTAACTATGCCAACATGCAGTTCGTTTTGTTAAATCTCAATCGTCGAAGAGTCAATGTAGTTTAAAGCTACTCAAGGTACAATAAACTACACTGGTCTCACAATTTCTAAATTGAACCGATTCGATCGTTTCTATTCTAGATTATCTATTCATTTTGATGAGTCTCGCCATAGACTTCAAAATTTATTAGGAATACCAAATCCTACGTCGTTCGTCTAAAAGACAACAGACATTTAGATCAAACTATATTTCATTTTTATTTTAGTTTAACCTAAACTAAGTAATGAATGGAGGAATAGTTTGGAATTAGAGGCCTTCGTTACAGAAGCCCTCTAAAATTCTATAGGTACAGATCCCTATACCTAATTTATAGATTTGATCCACCCCTTAATTGGTAATTGTAGCTGATCTAAACCATGATAGCTTACATACCAGGTGCATATAGGTAAGGCTTAATGTAAAATCCCAATCATAAGCCCACCTTAAAAAACCACATAATTGCATGACACATAGAACCAGAGTGGCACTGACTGGAAACCAACCAGCCAACAACCTTCGATGTGGGGACCTGCAGCTCCAACGCTTGGTCTTCAACCTTCGTCCAAGGGCCGCCTCCTCTGCGTCAATCGAGGGATCCCCTCTACATGCTGATTATGAAAACAATTGTTGCTGATCATTCAACAAAACTAATCGTTGGGGATTTACTGCTGTGGAATTACCGCTGTGGATTATAAGACTTTGTTTTCCAAAGGATCACAGACTTTGTTTTCCAAGAGTTAACAGACTCAGTTTTCCGAGGGATTAAAAGCTTACCGCAATGGGATTACCTACGAACAGTATGGAATTTCCAAAAACTTTATGGGATTATAATTTTTGATTTTTTTTCCACTTGCTGGATTACTTCAAGATCAAAGACAGTTCAAGGTTTCCTTTCGTGTTGGACCCCATCCCCAAGGACTGGCGATGGCTTCCAAAAGGGGGGAGATGTAGTGGACCTACCCAGGGTCAAATTAAGGTTTTTGAACTGTCCAGTGATGACCTTTACTGACCTCTCAGTAAAGCAAGACATTTACTACAAAATCATTCATTTAGCTATAATCTGATAACATAGTCACCAATAAGAGACTATTTCTATCTTTGATTTTAGGCTGATGTGATCAAAAGAATAACTTTTGTCATTTTCATGATGTGTGCTTTTAAGCTGTGTTATTCTGTGAGAGTTAAACTGTGTTTCACTGCTGTGTCAAAGGTGCAATTAAGTCATCCAGAGACTTCTTTTAATTTTGTTAATTCAAATGTTATCAAATGAATAATTTTATTTGTAAGAGCATCAGTACATTTTAATGTCAGATAAATCAAATACTCTGCTTAATTCAAAATGTTGTACATGGAGGATTTCTCCTCTCCTCTCGAACTTGCATGTGAAGATAAAAGGAACACTTTATCTCATTCATTTTAGCTTGAGCTCAGGACAATCTAGACACCCAGAGACTTTTGTTTTTGTCCTATTTAATAATCAAGCTATTATCATTAATAGGTCCCATATGTTATGCTCTGATGACGTTTGTTTATTCATACAACAATGTTGGTAATGAGTTAAGAAAGTTCTAAATCTGCTGTATCATGAAACTGGCGTCTTAAACTAACTTTCTTATCCTTTCTGACATTTTTAATCTAACTTATGCCTCCTCTCAGTGGCTTCTGGCCTAACAGACCGAATGAGAAAGAGCTACGTCTTTCTAGGTCAAGTTAGCCTTAAAAGAGCTCTGACTTCCTGTTTTCCTTAGAGTTTGCTGAGGTCCTCAACCCCTGATGAGGTTCCCCAAAGAACTGATGATCGTCTGGTCAACACGCTAATGACCATGTCATTCAGTTAAAGACTTATAACATGCCAAGTTATAAGCCATCTTCAACAGCTGAAAAGCTCTCTTTTATTGACATTCCTTTAAGGAACGTCTTATCTTGAACAACAGCACCAGGAGCTGCCGTTACTTTCGGTTCGAGTCAAGGCGCACGTCTGGAGACGCTGAGAATGGTAAACGAACTGACCAAACTGGACCGAGGGAGACTGACCATCTTCACGAGGTAACAAGTCGTCAAATGCTTTGCCAAGGGTACCAACGTGTAGCTTTAATCGGCCGGAGAACTGCCATGTTTCTGGTTAAAACACATCAAGATAACTCCCTGACTCTTAACTTTTCTTCCTCCATAAATTTCTCCTCCTAAATCTTTCCCTCTCTATCTAAGCTGGAAACTATTTTAAGCTGAAGAGCCCACAGACTAAATATGTTAACATCCAATATTTATGTCTGTTGTGTTATGATTCAAGTGTGCTGACGTATTAATTTGAAAGAAAGTGAAATCATGTCAATCAAGTGTAATGGTGTTAATTTAGTTGATTTATTTTAAATAAATGATAGTGTCTCTTTGACATATCAAACTAAGTTAACGTCTTTGTCACTTAATGGCTTTGTGTATTTATCCATCATAAAGATCACAGAAATATTGGGTAAACTGAAAAAGAACAGAATCCGTGAATTTACTATTCAATCTGAATAAGTAGATTAATTAAGGATAAAGAGGTCAGTATTAATATTGCCCTCCTCATAATTCTTACACCGGTAAGGCGGAGGATGGTCTGTTGCTCTACGTGCTTCTTCCAAGATCTCAGCCGCCTTTTTCTTTGAAGTGGTCTGCTGCAGTTCCTGCAGCTTCTCAGCTTGATAAGCTTGCAGCATCGAGGCGGTGTTGAGGGCGCGAGCCGCAAGGCCTTGAGCGCGGTAGCTCTTTTCAAGTTGGAGAGCTGACACACGGCATGTCTTGCTGGGCAGCTTGGGCTTCGAGCTCGACGTCCTTGGGGCCAAGTGTACGGCCAAAGTCTCATCCATCTGCGGGATGTGGGCCAGGCCAGCTGGCTCCATGCCCTCGATATCCAGGAACTGGGCTTGAGGCAGAGTTAAAGGCGCTTTTGGTTCTGACCACGAGCGTGTTAGCTCCGTCAAAAAGTCAGGAAAGACAGGCATCCTGTGTCTCACAGCAGCCTGTTGCTTGGCGAAAAAGTAGTTCCCCACCAACCTCGTTAACTGTTGTCGAGGTAGGGGTTCTGGCCAAGTTACCTTCAGTGTCTCTGCAGCTCTGCGGCACAGCTCGAACAAAGCAGGAGTGGACCCATCCGACTCCGCTTGTACTGTCGCGGTTCCTTGGGAGAAGTCCTCAACGTCTCCGTCCTCGCCGTTGTCCGCCTCTTCGTCCGACAGCTCTCCCGAGGCGGTAAGCGACAGCTCGTCAGCTTGCAGCAAGTCCCTCGAGTCAAAGTCTGTCCTTGTGTTGTCCCCGTCGGGTTGTGAAGATCCATTCTGTCGCCCCAGCTTAACGCTCCGCTGTCCTCCATCTCCTCCTCTTCCAGCTCCGCTTTAGGCGTGAGAGTCTCTGAGAGGAGCGGGTCCCTTGCCGCGGTGGAACTGCCCATGGCCTTGGCCACGAAGTCCATGCGCCTCCGTCGAATTGTCTCGCGCAGCTGGCTGCAGTGAGAGCATGACTCAAGGGATTCCAAAGCTGTCTTGGCGTGGACCATTCCCAGGCATATCGGGCAGGCGTCTTGTGTGTCCGACAACAAAATGAAGTAGCCACATGCTCGGGGGCAAAGCCAAGAGCCAGGGCTCGATGGTCTGCTGCTGGCCTTGTTGGAGTTCTTCGATTTCCTTTTGCTTTTCTCGGGAGCCATCGTCGAGAAAAAGCGTGGAGTGCAAGCCAGTTAGCGAATGCTAAACGGGGTTCTTAGAATGGAAGCCAGTCAGCGAAAGCTTAATAGGGTTCGTCGAGTGGAAGCCAGTTAGCGAAAGCTAAACAAGGTTCGTCAGAAAATTTTCTCGCTGTGCTGTTTATGTGGGCTAGCTTTTAGCTCCATTAGCTAACAGGTAGGCACGTGGCGCAGTTAGCGTCCTGCTAAACTGGGCGACGAAACAGCAGAGATGGACATTTAGCCGATGCTAAAAAACGTTGACGACACTTAGTTAGTGGTTGCTAAACAAAGTGCTCGCAGGGACGTATTCAGTGACGCCCTCGGTAGGGAGCGCGCCCATCTCTTGGTCGGGCGGTTCAGTCACTCGAGACGGTGTCCTGCGAAGTTCAGGTGTGAAGCGATGTGAAGTGCAAATAGAGACCAAATGTGAGGCGTCACCGTCTTTTATACCAGGGGGGCGGGCCCCCTGGTGACGCAGACGCTCACTTGCCTTAAAAGGCGTGATTGTAAGGCTTCAGGTGAACCGCGCGGGGGCGCAATTCCCATATCATATGTTGCACCGCAGTGGACTGACTGATAAGGGAACCATAAATACAGGTCCTTCTTAAAAAATTAGCATATTGTGATAAAGGTCATTATTTTCCTTAATGTAATGGTTAAAATGAAACTTTCATATATTTTAGCTTCATTGCACACCAACTGAAATATTTCAGGTCTTTTGTTTTCATACTGATGATTTTGGCATACAGCTCATGAAAACCCAAAATTCCTTTCCCAAAAAAATTAGCATATTTCATCCGATCAATAAAAGAAAAGTGTTTTTAATACAAAAAAAGTCAACTTTCAAATAATTATGTTCAGTTATGCACTCAATACTTGGTTGGGAATCCTTTTGCTGAAATTACTGCTTCAATGCGGTGTGGCATGGAGGCAATCAGCCTGTGGCACTGCTGAGGTGTTATGGAGGTCCAGGATGCTTCGATAGCAGCCTTAAGCTCATCCAGAGTGTTGGGTCTTGCGTCTCTCAACTTTCTCTTCACAGTATCTCACAGATTCTCTATGGGGTTCAGGTCAGGAGAGTTGGCAGGCTAATTGAGCACAGTAATACCATGGTCAATAAACCATTTACCAGTGGTTTTGGCACTGTGAGCAGGTGCCAGGTCGTGCTGAAAAATGAGATCTTCATCTCCATAAAGCTTTTCAGCAGATGGAAGCATGAAGTGCTCCAAAATCTCCTGCTTGCTAGCTGCATTGACCCTGCCCTTGATAAAACACAGTGGACCAACACCAGCAGCTGACATGGCACCCCAGACCATCACTGACTGTGGGTACTTGACACTGGATTTCTGGCATTTGGGCATTTCCTTCTCCCCAGTTTTCCTCCAGACTTAGTCCACTGCTTCTGTAGGTCCCCCAAGGTCTGGAATCGGCCCTTCTCTACAATCTTCTTCAGGGTCCGGTCACCTCTTCTCATTGTGCAGCATTTTCTGCCACACTTTTCCCTTCCCACAGACTTCCCACTGAGTTGCCTTGATACAGCACTCTGGGAACAGCCTATTCATTCAGAAATTTCTTTCTGTGTCTTACCCTCTTGCTTGAGGGTGTCAATTATGGCCTTCTGGACAGCAGTCAGGTTTGCAGTCTTACCCATGATTGCGGTTTTGAGTAATGAACCAGGCTGGGAGTTTTTTAAAAGCCTCAGGAATCTTTTGCAGGTGTTAAGAGTTAATTTGTTGATTCAGATGATTAGGTTAGTAGCTCGTTTAGAGAACCTTTTCATGATATGCTAATTTTTTGAGACAGGAATTTTGGGTTTTCACGAGCTGTATGCCAAAATCATCAGTATTTAAACAATAAAATACCTGAAATATTTCAGTTGGTGTGCAATGAATCTGAAATAAATGAAAGTTTCATGTTTATCATTACATTATGGAAAATAATTACCTTTATCACAATATGCTATTTTTTTTAGAAGGACCTATATGTCGCTTCGGCCTATAAGTCACAGGACATGTAAATTATGCCAAAAAACTGTGACATATAGGGAGGAAAATACGGTATTGCATTATTGATCAAACAGCTTGACAAATCTCAGGAAAAAACATGTAATATTAGATAATTTTCCTCGATAAATAAATGACCAAGTATAAAAAATGTTTCTGATTTGTTTAACTTGGTTCTCTTTATCTACTTTTAGGACTTGTGTGAAAATCTCATGATGTTTTAGGTCATTTTTATGCAGAAATTTAGAAAGTTTTAAAGGCTTAACAAACTTTCAAGCACCACTGTATGTGTGAATATAAAGTTATAATTGTGTCTGATGTTCATGTTTTCAGTGGTCCCTGCAGATGTTCAGCAGAAGGTCTTGATTAAAGAAGAAGCTCCTGAAGTACGGATGCTTGGTGTGGACCAAAAGGATCCAGAGACCCTCAACATAAAGGAAGAAGAGGAGGAACTGTGGACCAGTCAAGAGGGAGAGCAGTTTTGTGTGAAAAAGGAGACAGATGACACCGGGTTTGCATTCACTGCTGTTCCTTGGAAGAATGAGGAAGAAGAAGAGAAACCTCGGTTTTTACAGCTTCATCAGTACCAAGTAAAAGAGGAAGATCTTCCAGCCAGCAGCTCAGCTGACCAGATGAAAGCAGCAACTGGTGGAGAGGACTGTGGAGAAGGAGAAACTACCAGAAACCCAGATCTAAATATTTATGGAGATGATTGCAGCTCTTCAGAGACTGAAGTCAGTGAGGATGATGAAGGTTATGAGGTGAAGGACTCTGACTCTCAGCTAAAAGACTTATCAGACTCTGGGTCAGAACCTGAAGACGGTGACAAAGACTGGATGGAGAGCAAAGCTCCTGAGTCAGGCACAAACACTGTCAAGAAGTCTTGCAGCTTCACTGAGCATGGGAAACAATTTCACAAGACAAGTCAGTCAGTGACGTCTTCAAGTTGTTTGGTTATCAAGGAATGTTTTGAAGTGAAGAAAACTGGAGGCTCAATCAAGAAAAAACAGTCAAGACAGAACTCATTTATTTGTGAAGACTGTGGAAAAATATTTAACAAAAAGAGAGATCTAAACACACACATGATAGTCCACACAGGACAGAAAGCATTTGCTTGTGATCTTTGTGGACAAAAGTTTGGACTGAAGTCAACTTTAAACAAACACATGATAGTCCACACAGGACAGAAAGCATTTGCTTGTGATCTTTGTGGACGCAGGTTTGGACTGAAGTCAGGTTTAAAGACACACATGATAGTCCACACAGGACAGAAAGCATTTGCTTGTGTTCTTTGTGGACGCAGGTTTGGACTGAAGTCACAGTTAAACAA